>CM024587.1:48433941-48555773 GCA_014182565.1 Eucalyptus marginata | reverse complement strand
AGGGCCCAGACAAAGTAAATACAGTCAGCCCCCTCATCTCTTCCTTCTTTTCTTTGCCCCCTTTGCTAAGCAAATTTCATCAAAAAAACTTTCCCTTGTTAGTGGCTTCAACATGAATGACAATGACAATAAAGGCTCAATACTTTTCAGCAAACAACATCTAGGATGATGCTGCCGGACCGCCTTCGCAGAATCCATTCACCAAGATCCCAAAAGAGATGACAGAACTAAAGCTTGAGAATCAGGCCAATAGGACTATGATCACTACCGGTGATATCAGGAAGGATGTACGAGTCATGAACTTTGTCTGCTATAGATTCTGAAACAAGAAAATAATCGAGCCGCCACCCTGTAGATTGCAAGAGGATAGTTAACAGGTGAGAATACCTATTTCCATATGCTTCATCTGATAAGACAATGATATGCATAATGACTCAATAAAAAGCAAAAGATTGTCATTGCTCATATTATCACCATTACAGGAGAGAAGTGTAACATTAAATATATAATGTTCCATCAAGTAGATCTATGTATACCTTTATTTGTCTTCCTCCCACCATGCCGATAACCCCAATAAGTATAACCGACAGCATGAGGATACTGTCTTCAAAGGTATCAACAAAGCCCCTCAACAGGAAGTTGGTCTCAAAGATTCCCTTTCTTCAATTGTAAATCCAGCACTTCTTTTATTTCCCTGAACACAAAACCCCAAACACCCCCCCCTCCTCCCCAACAAAACCCAAAACAAAATTCAGTTGTATGGAGGAAAAGCCTGATTACAGTCCCCCTGTTTTGGGGTTTTCCCCTCCTTTAAGTGGGGTGGGGGCATATGGTGTGGCAGGACATTGTCCTGTAACAGTTAAAAAGCTCATGCAAATTATTAATGCACCTAGTCAATCAAAGGCAGAAAAGGCACATTGATTGTTTCCCTTACCGCAGGATCATAAATGTCTATTTCCTGATGGGCACAATTCAGATCGCCAGTCAAAATCACGGGCTTCAACTTTTCAAGTTCCTGTATTGCCAACGGCAAGCACAAATTTGAGTAAGAGATGAAACAATATTGCAACAGAACAAAAATAGTAGTCTATCGGAAAACCTTTATAGGTTGTAGAATTGATCCATGATATGGTGAATAATGACTCCAGAACAAAAAGTCTAAATAGCTTTATCAAAAAACAAAAGGGCTACATAGTGCTGAACATACTTTATGTAGTTACCAAGAGACAGATCCCACTGTGAAATCCTATCGTCTAACATAAATAAGCAACAGAATTAATGAATCATACTTGAAAGTGTGTAACAGAGTAAACCGATGAAATAGATTGATACCAGTCTTCTCAGGCCATCACCAGAATTAGGAACGTAACCGCTCAAGAGATAGAACGAATCAAACTCTGCAGTGACAAGCCGTCCCTCAGAATCATGATCTGATATGCCCAAGCCATATGTAACTGAAAGGTGCTTTATCTGCACAAAAAAAAATACTAGTAATAACCTCAAAAATAATAATCCAAAAAAACCAAATGTAGGAGAAAACCAGAAGGCACGGTATCCACCTTACACAAATTAATATAGAGAAAAGGTAGTACTTTTGCATTTCTGACATACAAAGTGCAACTCATGTCGATTTTATTATTCATCCAACATCACTTGAGATGCTAATTATATCTCATAAGCAACTTAATTGATCATTGGCTGTGATCTTTATTTAAGATGAGAAGCATTTCATTTGAATAGACACAAAGCAAATGGACTAACCCTACTACAAGCATATTATTATATCAATTAACTAGATTGAAACATCAGAATATCTATACAGACTCCTACATTCTCGGTCAAAAATGACAATTCATTGGGGTCAAATGCACTCGCTGTAACAAATCAGAATGCCTCTGAACTGCAACAGTAGGTAGGGAGCTAGTCCTTCAACCCAGTCATTCCGTGTACTCTTCCCACATGCTTTACAATAACAATTTACAAGCCTCAGAAACAACCATAGAAATACAAAAAAGGACTTACAGGTTTCATTATCATTTTGAGAAAAAGCGTGATGCAAAAAATTTCATTTTCATAAACAAATTGCTCTTTGTTGAAGGCAAATTCTCAAGACCTCATGGTTTTCCATCAGTAATATTCACTTCCCCTGCTCAATAATCTCCCTTGCAAGCATCAAATAGAAAAACTTGATTTTTGCTTACTGTAAAGGTTACGCAGGAAACACTGTAACGACTATCACACGCTTGCAACTAAAACAATTCATCCCCACCTCAATGTAGCTCTCAATTCGTGAAATGTCATTGCCTCAATTTTGGCCGGGTCATTATTAGGCAACACGACTTCACCAATGCTTGCACCAGAATTTTTTTGCAAAAAAAATGAATGCTAAATGGTCAAGTCCCCAAAACACAGGTGGAACGATAGGTTCGATTAAAAGACGATACACATTTGGTAGAACTAGGAACTGAAGCCACCGATCCTTTCGATTTCTTCCCCTTCTTGTCCTCAAAAGTCGCCGCCGACTCAAGTGCCGACGAATTCAACACGCCCCTTTTGGACACCATTTTGCTCGCTCCGAGCAAGACGATAGAACGACCAACCCAGAATCTCGGAGCAGCCAAGAGGCTACAACGTGCGAAAAAGTCAGCAACTTTTTAATGAACCAAAGGAAAGCTTAGCATCACAGAGCGAAACCCCTGAACCCTAGTCGAAATGCTTGCCTCATGGATGAAAGAATGCACAGAGAGAGAGGCAGTACGGTGTTGCTGAGCAAGGAAGAAGAGACGCATTCTGGTTCTATCAGCATTCTGGTTCTCCACGTCAATCACGACTCCATCGGAATCATCGTCCTCAGAATCATCAGCCACAATTTCCCGATCAGCGCTACGCACGCTCTCCGCCAAAGCAGCGTCCTCTTCGCCCTCTCCATTAACCACAATCGACGGCGGCCTATCCGGCGAAGCCTTCTTGACCTGCGGCCTCCTGCTCCCAGAACTAGTAGTCATCCACACACGAAAAAAAAAAAATTAGAATCCCGAACACGCGCCATGGAAACCGAGGAAATCAGCCAGCTGGCGGAGCACCTGAGGCCGCGCTGCCGCATCTTGCAGGAGGCGGGGAGAAGCCGGCGGCGAGGGGCCGGGGAAGCGAAGGTCCGCGGGAAGCTCGAGTCCCTCCGGCATGGCCCGCTCAGCCCCCGGCTCAGCAAGCACGTGGACATCGTCGTCCTTCATCAGGATGTTCTCGATCTTGTCGAACCACGAGAGCCCTGAGTCTGGAGACGACGACGACGCGTTCGTCGACGACCCGTGCAGTGGTTCGTCGATTGCTAGCGGTCCTCTCGCCGGTCCCGTGCGATGGTTCATCTGTTGGAAAGAGGGAGGGCAGAGAGAGAGAGGGAGGTCGCGGTCCTCTCGCCGGTCCCGTGAGGTGGTTCGCCGGTCGGAAAGAGGGAGGGCACAGAGAGAATGGGAGGTCGCGTCCTGTTCGTCGGAGAGAGAGGGGGAGGGTAGAGTGAGAGACGCGCGAAGAAAGAGAAGAAGAAGAAGCCCTCGGTAAGTCCGAAATTTTTTTAAAATGGCGCCTGATTTGTGGGTCCCACGAGGACACGTGTCGTCCTCCCAACGCCTTCTTGTTTGCCAGGCTGGAACGTGAGACGTACCCAATATTTTCTCCCCTGCCACTTGGAGACAGAAGAAAATATTGGCTGCATCTGTTGTTGTTGACATTTGGGCCCCACTTGCAGCACGTGCGCATGCCATCGCACTGTGCACAACTCGAGAGCTCCACCCCAATGGCCACGTTTGACCATTCGCTCTCCTTTTTCTATTCTCATTTTTTAGTTCCACACATTTCCTCTTTTCTAAACATTAAAATATGTATATATTGCCAACGTGGGTAATACTCTCTTGATTGCTGAATCTGCCTACGCTAGGAGCAAAGTATATAGCTGAAGCAGTCCTCACAGGGAGAAAAAATCGGATACCACTTGGATTCCAACCTATCAAAGCCCTAATCTACTAAGGTCTTTGCGTTCCTTCCCCACCTCAGCATTTACATTCTTTTGTTCGCAACAAAAAAGAATAAAACCTTTGATAATCCAGTTGATTTCTATTCCCCCTAATTAAATAGAAAAGTTAATGGGAATAAACGAAACAAAAAAAGTTCTTCATTCCTCCTGAACAATTTCTAAATAAGCAAATTTTCTTTTTTATTTTTGTTTTATTTCTCTGCCGCGCCACCTCCAACCGCCCTGGGAGCCACCGCGACCGCCGCCGCCGCCGCCGACCGTGAGCAAGAATAAAAAAAAAAAAATAAAAAAACAAATAAATACAAAAATCAAATAAATACAAAAAAAACAAATAAATACAAATAAATACAAAAAAAAACAAATAAATACAAATAAAAAACAAACGCAAGAAAATAAAAAACAAAAAATACAAAAAAAATAAATACAAAAAAAAACAAATAAAAAACAAAAATAAGAAAAATAAATACAAAAACAAATAAAAAAAAACAAATAAATACAAAAAACAAATAAATACAAATAAAAACAAACGCAAGAAAATAAAAAAACAAATAAAAACAAATAAAAATAAAAACAAATAAATACAAAAAACAAATAAAAAACAAAAATAAGAAAAATAAATACAAAAATAAATAAATACAAAAAAAAATAAAAAAAATAAATACAAATAAAAAACAAACGCAAGAAAATAAAAAAAAATAAATAAAAACAAATAAAAATAAAAACAAATAAATACAAAAAACAAATAAAAAACAAAAATAAGAAAAATAAATACAAAAATAAATAAATACAAAAACAAATAAAAAACAAATAAATACAAAAAACAAATAAATACAAAAAACAAATAAATACAAATAAAAAAATGCAAGAAAATAAAAAAATACAAATAAAATACAAATAAAAAAATACAAAAAAAGAATAAAAAACAAATAAAAAACAAATAAATACAAAAAGAATATAAAAACAAATAAATACAAAAAGAATCGTTGCGTTACAAACGCATTTCTATTCTTTTTCATTCCAAGAAGTAGAAATTTTGTGCGGTTATCAAACGGGTTCTTTTCTTTCAGAAATTGTTTCTCCCAATAGAAATGAAAACTATTTCGGAAAACTCTTCCCCAGCCAAGAAATTTTACTACGCGCACCCTAAACGAACGACATGGGTCACCCGAGCTTCACCACTCTCTGCTAACACTCCCTTGCCATTTCGCCTCTCTCTTCCCTCTCTTCTTTTTTCCTTTCATGGTCTTCTTCTTTCTCTCTCTTCTTCGCCTGGCCCATTTTCCCTTCTCCGACCTCAAGTTCGAGTGGGAGTTGGGCCGTGATTATCTAGAGATGGAGGAGGAGGGCAAAACCGTCCTGGACAGGAAGGGAGGGAGCAGCAGTGGAGGGGAGTTATGGACCCATCTCGATGTTAGAGGAAGAAGTTTCGTTTTGCGATTCACAGCAAATATGAGTTTAGCAGCACGTAGTCATCGAAAACGCTTTTGTCCCTCCCTCGACCCCTCCCTAACCCTTTTGCTCTCCCGTCTTTGTGCAGTCTCTCCCGGTATTTTAACTCTCTTTTACACGGAGCAGAGAGAAAGGGGGGGGATGGGGAGGGACTAAAGAGTGAGAGGGGTGGTGGGGGAGCCGGGAGGGCAGGTGATCGGCGCCGGAGAGGCTAGGGCACGGGGAGAAATGGCGGACGAGTTCCTATGAGTGGCTTCCCTTCGGAGAGGTCGGGCTCGAGGTTGAGGTCAAAGAAGGGAAAATGGGACAAGCGGAGGAGAGAGAGAAAGAAGAAGACCGTGAAAGGGAAGAATAAGACAAAACAAAAGAAAAAAAAGAAGATAGGGAAGAGAAGGGAGATGGTGAGGGAGTGCCAAAGGGATTCTGACGGGTGGGGCCCGAGCAACACGTGTCGTGGATTTTGACAGGATGGGATTCAAGTGGTATCCAATATTACAAACAAGAGGGCATTCTTGTCTTTTGGAAATTTACTGGAAAATATATGTCATTAAAGAATTTCAATAGCTTTTTTTTTGGCTTTGAAAAATATAAATGGATTTTCCTTTCTCTCCTTCTCTTGATCTAAGCCTTCTTCCTTGCAAAAGCACATGCAAATGTCATGTTTGACCACTTTATAAATTTGTCAACTATAGATTTGTAATATAGGGCTTCTAGATTATCTTGTAAATGAGATAAGATGTGATTGTACGAAAATGTCAATTATGAATTTATAATATGTTCGAAGCTTAGCTACCTGGAAAATTTCTTTTCATAGAAAGTTAGACACAATTTGATATTTAACATATAGACAAAATAAAGAGTTCGACTGTTTTTAACGTGTCCGTGAAAAGTACAGTAATTTTTTCACTTTGATGTGAAAATTGTATACATTTGTTGTAGCATTTCAAATTGTTAATGCACGACGCAAAAAGAAACAACTACTTTAAACCACAATTTTTTTATGAAATTGCTTATTTTGATATCTAGATATAGGGCTACACGCTAAGCACGAGAATCAACTTGAGACAAGTCATTAACAAATCACTTGTTAACACCTGAATTTTTACAGAATAATCGAATATGCATTTAATCTTTAACAAATAAATATAGAATAGGAATTTAAAAAAAAAAAAAAAGACAAAAAGGAAACAAAACACAATAATGATCGATGAAAGATCCATCTATGGAGTCCGGCCACATTCGTTCCGTTTGGGCTTAACGCAATCCAGCCCCTTCACCTCAAATTCACAATTACAGCACTCAATTGCTTAGGCTCCGGATTTCAATTACAGGACTGGAGTATCTTTATAGAGTCAATCTTCTTCCCAGCAAGCACAACCCCCATAGACGAAGCTCTTTTCGCTTTGCGGCCACAGTCCCGAGCTCGCTAGCAGGAATCGAGCTTACAAACTCAGCAAAACCCACGAGCTCAAGCGGCAACTCGCCTGACAAATTCTACTTGGTCAAACCAAGGGCAGTTAGCTTAAGAAAAGATCACCCAAGCCAATTGGAATTGGCTCCGAGAGTCTATTTCTACTGAAGTCCAAAAAATTCAAGATGCTTATCCCCTCGATTTGCTTCTTTAAATTCAAAGCGTCAAGTCCCCATGAGATTACTAATGCGAGAACAGATTACCTTCGAGAGGCAAAAGCTCTCAAACCTCTGTATGTCCATTTCCGTCGAGATAAAACATTTGCCAAGAACTGCAGGTTCGGATCTCAGCACAGATGGCACCCATCAGAAGAGTTTATTCCCCGTACTCAGGGTACACGGAGGTACATAGACGTACCCCGATTCAGTCAATGGAGTTGTACCTGGTTTGCACGTACACGCCGCTTCATTTGCCACCTGCAGGTTTGATGAGGTCGGGACGATCGGGAGGTGCAGATTCGGCGCGACGGGGAACCGCGCGGTGCTCACGGAGCTTAAGAATCAAGCAGATACTTTTTGTGAAATTAGAGCAACTGTGGATAGTTCCAAAAGTGAACTGGATCATTCTGTTGAGCTATATAAATTGGATTGCCGGAACAATCTCCTTTGTCTTTTCTTGCCAAAAAGAAAAATAAAATGCAATAGAAAAATTTCAAAAAATGATGAGAAAATAAATTAGAAAAATAGGGAAAATTATTCAAAAAGTTTTATATCTATTAATTTTTTATTTCAATTAAGTTTTTTTTTTTTTTTTTTTTGGGTGACTTGGGAACTCGCGTACAGCCGGTGTTGCGAGTGCCGGGGTGAAACCCTAGCGACGCCCAGGACCCACCACCCCGACGCCACACTTAAACCACTGTAAGCCTCAGCTCCACTGTTTCGAACCTCTCACCTTTAGGGAAGGATCAACTGAGCCTTATCAAATGGAGCCCACCATGGCCAGGTGGTTTTTTTTAAGTTTATCCAGTCAATTTTGATCAAAAATCGACACCGACCGTGTCATGTAGAACATCGATGCCGATAGGGATAATGTTTAATATTATTTTTATTTTTCCTTTTTCTTTTCTTCTCTTTTCATTCTTTTCTTTCTTCTTTCTTTTTCCCTTTCTTCCTCCGCCAAGCCTTGTCAATGGTCGGTAGAGGTCGCAAATCAAACGAGGATACCTGAGCCTAGGCTGGTGAGGGTGAGGGTTGCCCTTGCCCACCCAAGCGAAAACAACCCAGATTCGCCTAGGCGAGGGCGATCCTCACTAGGGCTAGTGAGGGCTACCCTTGCATTTTGGTCGGATTGGACTCGATAGATAAAAAGTGAAAAGATTTAAGACTCGGTTGGCGAAAATAAAATATTTAGGATTAAATTGATAAAAATGCAACCCTTACCAAAAAAAAATTTGATAAAAATGCAATAGATTTAGGATTTTTGGCCCACGAGAATTCTATATGAGGACTCAATTGGCAAAATTTTATATTGACGAGGCCCAATGGTGGCTGGTGGAGGGAGAAAGGAAAAAAAGAAAGAAGAGAAAGAAAAGCAAAAAAAAAAAAAAAAAAAAAAACGAAAAGAAGGAAAAGAGAAAAAAGGAAAATAAAAATCAAATAGATAATTCAACAAAATATTAAAATATTATTAAAATTGTCGATGTCGATGATTTTTCGCGAAAATTGATCGGATGGGCTCGATTGGAAAATGAAAAAGGATTAAGGCTCATTGACAAAATTAAAATGTTTTAAACCGAATTGGTAAAAGCGCGATGAATTTAGGACTTTTTAGATAATTTTCCCGAATTCTTACGGGGTTAATCAAATTAAATGCATTGTCCAACGTCACACAAGATAATTGTTTGGGAGAGCTTGCGCCAATTGAAGACCACTGGTTCTCAACTCAACATTACCTCTAATCCTGTATTGCCCCAACTCTTGTTTGAAAGGGTCGCAGCAATTCTTAAATGTATATAAAAGATAAATATACTAATTTTTTTAGGTAATCAAATGCCCAAGCATAACTCTGAAGATTGCGTCTTTCTCAAACTAATGCTTAAATATCTTAAAATTTTCAATTAGACCCTTGTTCATATGCAAGAGAATTAAGTAAGATTATTTATTCTAAATAAGTCCATTGGACCGAGTTATATGAAAGAAAAACGCAAAATTGAAAGTGTTTTATACAGTAAATAAGTCCATTGGACCGAGTTAGATAAGAATTGAGAAGTGTAGCAAGCATTCCTCATAAGATTGAATCTCACGTGCCAAGTGATAAGTGTACAAGACCACTAGGCAGGGTTTGGTCAAGTTTTGGGAAAACGAGGTTACGAATTCAGAAGGTCTAAATAATAAGCTGAATGTTAAACATTATTTTTTGAGTTTGAATGACTGATGGATAGTGCTCTGCTTATTAAAGATAAAGAAAATCTTGAAAATATGCAAGGTTGGACTGATCATATATATAAATACATACACACACATGAGATACCGGCAAACACTACGTATTCACGCGTTCTCTCTGGCCCGAACGAGATGAAAAGGAGGAGGACCGGTCCACGTCGGGAAATAACGAACGTCAAAGTTCACGCATGGAGATTAACAGCACAGTATTAGAGAGACTGATAAAAAAAAGAAAGTAAGTACCAAGCGAAAGCGTTTATGCATGTACGAGATCCGCTCCATTTTTTATTTTTTCCATGAATCGCTGCAATAGACGATGCACCGAACCCACAAAGTGGCAAAACCCATCGTGCTTGCCTGCGATAGCATTGAAAAAGGGGGAATGACTTACTTTTCCTTTTGCTTTTGGCCTTTTCTGGGGTTTCCTTGCCGAAAGGCTGAAGCATACAGCTGGATGGAGATAAGCACGAATCTCTTTTTCCTTTTTTTATTATTATCATTTTAATTTTGCCTTTTTTCTTCACTCAAAGTAGCGAACACCAATGCCTCTAATTATGAGAGAGAGAGAGAGAGTATAATAATAGCACGGCCATGCGCACTTCTGGAGAGTGGACATCCCCACCAACGCCAAAGTAAGACGGCCTTGCGCGCTTCTCGGGATCCCCACCCACGCCAGAGTAGGACAGCCTTCTACTATTATCTAAATAACACCAACACCAATGACACGATATAACACTACACGTGGCAACATCATTTCTTAAAAAATAAAAAAATTCACACATTAATATTTATATGTATAATATATTATCATTTTCATAATTATTTTAATTAAATTAATTTGTTTCAAATTTATAATAAATAAATAATAAAAAAGCCTAGAATGAATTTACATTAAAAATATTAATTCATCATTTATTAATATTATTCATTGTTTCAATTTGACAAACTCAACTTCATTCCAACAATCCAAAAAACTTAGAAAGAAAAAGTAATTCACATTTTGAACTTGCATGTCAAACGTGTTGGAAGAGAAAAGAAAAACATGGGGGCGAATTATGTATCACGGAAGTGAAAGTCAAGAAAAAAAATGAAAATAGATTTTTCTTCTTTTCCCATTTTTTATTTTTTATTTTTTCACACACACACACACACACACACACACACACACACACACATATATATATATATATATACATTTTGATCTTTCATTTATTAAAAAATTTATAAAATGAATTACGTGTCAAAACTTGCATGTTGGAATTTTGACTCGAGTGTCGAAGAAAGAGTATCGAAAGTTAATTAGATGTCGATTTTCGACACGTGTTAACCGAATGGTGGAAAGTGTTCGAGAGTATCAAATAATGTCGAACACGTGTCGGAACGTCCGACACAACATGAAAATTTCCACGGAGAGTATCGGTGTTATGTCGAAATTCTTATTTGAGCGTTGAAGAGTGTTAGGAAAGTTTAATATGTGTCGATCCAAGTGTAAAAAAATGTCCAAAAATATTGGAGTGTCGGAGTGTTCGATACGATATGAAAGTTCCGAAAAATATCGGTGTTTCTTAGGCTATTATATGTTTGAATATTTTCTCTCTTTTTCTTTTCTTGTTTCTTATTCTATCTATTCTTTCTTTTTTAAACTTTAAAAATATTTATGTTCTTCCGACATACGTAATACTCTCTTTACTATTATTATTATTTCGATACGGCGACCTGCAAATATAATGCGGATGTTTCTTGGTTACGATATAAAGCAGCCCTTCTTTTAATTGATGAAAAAAATATTATTTTCTCCTAAATTTAAATTAACTAATATCAGCCGGTCAATTGACCGATGAACTACTCAAGGCCGAAAGTTTGACTTCCAAGGAAGTCACCTGCCTTCGTTGATTGTTGAATGTGCCTTCACTAGGCATAGTTGAAGCAATCTTCTCAATAAGCTTGGAAATAGATTCAAGGCCATTCTTGTCTTTTAATCGCTTATTATAATAGAATTGCCAGGACAATAAATAATTGAAGAATTTCAATAGCTTTTTCTATCAAGAAAAATTAGATAAGTGCACTAGAAATCTTATAACTTGTTTCAAAAGTACAATTAAGTTCTCAAACTAACGAAAAATGCTATTAAGTTTTTAAATTTATTAAATTTGTACAATCAAGTTATTCCATTAACTTCTTCTAACTTGACTAGCAGAAAAAACTCACGTTGATTTTTTTAACTATTTTTACTATCTTACATGACTCTGACATGGCTAAAATGATGTCATTTTGATCCATATTTGATTTTTAATAAAAAAATTATTTGGTTTATATTAAAAATAAATTTAAAAGGGGGAGAAATGGAAAATGGTGAGGGCCCACAAGGCCCTCATTGTTGCCACCCCACCACGGGGATAGCCAGCCAAGGGTTGCTAATGGTCACCAGGCTTGATTAGTGGCTAGTAACCTTTGTAGATCATAAGCTTCATAAGCTCCCCAAGATCATACGAGGGTTGTTGGCCATCGCCCATATCTGACTGACCCTCACCCTATCTTGGCGAGGGCCACAACCCTTACCAATCTTTGGCTAGCCATCCCCTATCATCGTCGACCCTTCCAAATATGGTGCACGGCAACAACTAGAGCCTTACAGGCCATCACCATTTTCCCCCTTTTTTTTTAAATTTATTTTTAACCTAATTTAAATATTTTTTTTAGATTGGAAAATCATATTTAGACCAAAATGACATTACTTTAGGCTTATTTTTCATGCTTTAGCCATATCATCACCATGTAGGAGAGAAAAAAATAATAAAAAAAGCAACGTTATAATTTTTCATTAGCAAAATTGGATGGAATTAACTAAAAAAACTTGATTGCACCAATTTAATAAGTTTAAAGACTTGATTGTACTTCTTGTAAGTTTTAAAACCCTATTATACTTTCATGATAGGGTTTCTTCACTGATGGAAATGGTTTTTTTTCCCCAAAAACGCTAAACTCATTCTCGAGCTGTTGGCAATAGGATCAGGTCCTTTGCATTCGAGTCTAAGTCCATCGAGGCCAGTCTAAGTCCATCTAAGGCACACTCGAACAATTTTGACAACTAAAATTTTTTTATGTTTTTTTTTTTTTATTTTTATTATTCTTTATTTTTTTTCTTCTTTTCTTTCTTTTTCTTTTTCTTTCTTCCTTTGCATGATGCTAGGCCTCGACATAGGTCACAAGAGAGGGTCGATGAGGCTCGAGCTCATTGGGGTTAGGCGAGCCAACCTCGAGTGGCTAAAGGCCGGCGAGGCTTGAGTGTAGCGCTTGAGAGCTTACTAGGAGGTTGGTGACACTAGAGCTTGCTAGGATTGTGCAAGGTTCAGCCTCACTAGTCACCGCCCATTGCCGAGGCCTAGTGACGGCAGAGAAATAAATAATGAAAACATAATAATGGAAAGAAGAAAAGAAAAATATTAAAAAATTTGAATTTTTTTCCTAAAAAATGACGAGAAATATTTTACAATTCATTTTCGAGTATCGCCAAACACTAAAAAAAATATTGTTATTTTCTCGAGAAAATGACTTCCCATAAAACATTTTCAAAAATCGTCATATTTTTCTTGAAACAAATGAAGCTTAAATAATTTAAAGAATTAAAAAAAAAGCTAATAATTTAGTGTATGAAAACCACTCCCCCACTAAATGCATCGATTTATAGGCTCAATCTTTTAGAGTGGATTATTTAATATGGTATTGGAGTCAGATTTTGTCTCATGGTTTGTCCCAGTTTAAATTGCAACTCGCCAAACCCTAATCGAGAATCTAGAAAATAGAAGATCGAGAAAAAGAGAAGTTTTAGTGTTCCCAAATTCGAATTGAATAGAGTAGAAAGAACATCGCGGAGGGTGCTATATTCTCGGGAATTTCACAGCTGATAAATTGTTGTATCATGGAAGCTCCGAGTGAAGCTTCAATTGCATCAATCGCGTGCCAAAATAGTTGGCGTGATTGAAGATCATCCCCCCATCACTAGTGGTCAAAAGAGAAACTCGAATCGCCAACTTGGGAAGAAAATTAGTAGAAGTCTCTCACCAACCGAAGGTGTGTCAAGTTGGAAAGAAAATGGATTGTCCAATTGCAGCACCCAACCAAAAGTCATGTCCCCTATCACTTTCTTTTTACATTTTTATGGGTCATTTTGATGTTCTTGATAATTAGGAGGATTGAGCAATAAATATGGACGATCTCTGGTCAATTCGTTTGTTAATTCCTTAGGAATCATTGCAAGCTTTATTTGGGAGTGAATGTCAAATGTGATCTCTCCACTATCTACCAATATCAGCCTTTCTCTTGTGCTTCTGCAATTAGCCTGCCAACTAATTCAGGGAAAAAAACAAACCGTGAACCATTCCTCATGAAACATTTGACCTAAATAATTTTTTTCTTTCAAAATTTTTCAAACCGTGACCCATCATTTACACTAGTACCTTTTATATAAATCTTCGCGCATTTATCCAAAACTAATTTTTGTTATGTAGAAAACCAATATCTTCCATGTCATTCTAAACTATATTAGCATTTCCTTCAAAATCTCATTTGCATGTCAATAAACGTGGCAAATGATGGACCGGACGATCTAGGAGGCATGTGACTTTCATTTACACTCCAAAAAATGACCGCAACCAACGAACCCTAATTTCCGACACTCCCCATTCGTGCACGGGCCCCAAAATTTTTTTTTTTTTAAAGAGGGTAAAAACAATTAAAGAAATAAAAAATAAGCACAAGAAGGCCCCCGTTCACTCCGTGTCACCGATCGAGGAGGCATCCAGAAAATGCAAAAATAAGAAAAATAGTTATAGGAAAATGATAACCCGACTGTACCGTTACCTTAGGAACGTTAACGATGCATAACTCATATTATCAAGGAAACCGGATAATTAGCTTGTTCGGTTTCTTCGAGAAATTAGATCCCACTGGGTGGGAATTGTTGCAAATCACACCGAGTGGGAATCCTCAATTCCTCATTTATGATATGCCACTGTCTTGTACTAAACAAGAACAATGAGTTGCTTTTATCTGTTTTTTCTTTTTTTTTGGTTCGCATGAAATATTTGATGTTCATGAGTAAAAATATGCTGAGGTAGCTCACCAATTACTAAGGACCTACATAGTAACGTTTCTGTTTCTCTCAATTTCTGATCTTTTGTTTCCGGAACAAAAAAGAACAAATTCGTTTGGTAAAACTTTTGTTCTCGTGAACAAAAAATCTATTTTTTTGTTCTTGGGAATAAAAATCTTTTTTTTTCCTGGAAACAGATTCGGAACAGAAATAAGAACAAAAAAAAAGTAGCTTCTTGTTCTCGAGAACAATTTCTAGAAATAAGCCAATTTTTTCTTTTGTTTTTCTTGCTTGCTTCGGCCTTGGATGGCCGCTTGCCAACCACCGGCGGCCTTCGGCCGGCCACGGCCACTGTTGGCCGACCGTCGCCCCCCCGCGGTCGCCGCACACCGCGCCCACTTACCGGCCGCCATAGCCCCTACGGCGGCGGCCGGCGGCGACGGCGGCGAGTTTTTGTTTACATTCTTTTCAAAAAGAATGAAGATATCAATCCAACCAAGGCGAGTCACATGGGAATGAAGCGAACATCGAAACCGACTTCGTCCTCCCTAGTTCTAAGTCTAAGTCCATTCAATGGTATCAGAGCCATGGTTTCGTTTGTAACTATATTCGTTCCATGTGCTCAGTAGGTGAATCTAGTACTGAGAAGATCTCTTCACATCATGACAGATCCAGAAATACTCGAAGCACCTGTTTCTCTCGCTCCATCTCAATCTTCTTCAACCCCCCCAGATTTCCGTGTTTCCAATGCTTCCAAGATAGACTATCTCTATGAAGTCTCTCTTAGTGACGAAACAAAGATTTCAGAAACTCAATTTCCTCTGACGAACCCCTACTCTGCTTTTGCTAAACCCACTACATCATTTTCTCCCATCCACTCCATTCGCCAAACTCCCAAGGAAGTAAAAGAGTAAGTTCAGTCCTCCAAGTTTGACCAACATCCCATTCCTGCCACTGAAAATGAGTACTTTGTTACTCTTCAAATCCCTCAAGAATTTCCCAAGCAGTGGATACAACAAGGATATACTCATGTCCATTATAGAGCTGTTCGTCTTGCTCTCACTTTTCATGGCCGTAAAGGTTTGCCAGTCGTAGCAAGAATAGCTTTACTTGATACCTGATTCCTAGAATATCAACATGCTTGCATTGGTACTATTCAAACCACTTTGAATGCTGGAACAGTCTTTGTAACCCTGTATCCAAACTTCAACATTGCTCTTTCGAATCCCCAACTACTCTCTTTTCTTAAAGTTCAGGTTCAGTTCAATGGAGCTCCTCAAACTGCCGACTCTGTAGCAGCAACACTACACTACCAGATTGTTTATCGAGTGCAAAATCATGCGCTTGACCTCAATTTCCACAATGGAAATGAAGATGCCTTGTTCATCTCCATGCATAATGATCAAGTATCCTACATCCATGTTCCTCGGCAAATTCCGAAGGAAAAGTTGGCCAAGCTCCTTCTAGAGACTTGTATCACCAACTATAAAAAGTTGCATCAGAATAACAAACCCTTCCAGTCATCAGACTCTGAGTTTGTCAGAAAGAATGATGGAACTATTTCCATCAAATTTGGCAAGGAAAAAGAAGAAACTCCTTCTATCTTCCAAACCCTTTTCATGATTGAACCATGTGTTCTCGAGTCAATTTCCGAGCCAAATCCAAATAAGCTTGTTCGACATTTCAGTAGTGATGGACATCTAGTCCATGACTACAAAAACAAGTATGGTCATTGTTTCTGGGATCCTTTTTGTCAATGCTCTTATTGTAGAAACTCTCCCGACGAGGTAGATCTAGATACAAGACCTCAACGAAAGCATAAGAAGCCAAGGGACCTCTTGTACCAAAAGTACTTGAATGGAGACCCTTCTATTGATACTCTTGGTGAGTGCGACAAATTCCAGTTCATGGTCTCTTATGCCCCAGCTCCACCACCAGAATTCACAACTTTACCTCCAATATCACAAACTCCACCATCATCACCCCCTTCATCTCCTCCTCAGAAAAAACCAGTTCTTTCCCCGTTTTACAAGCCAATCCTAAAGTGGGCGAAGAAACATTCCTACCCACTTGAAGCTCCAGCAAAAATACCACCCACTTCTTCTATTGCCATGTTCCACGAAACAAATTTTCCCCCTCTTCCCCAAGAAAACTCTAAACTTTCGTTTTCTACTCCAGAAGAATTTATTGATCTACAGAGCATATATTGGTATGTTCCTAAGATACCTGCCCCCACTGATGTGGATGAACATGGAAGACAGAAAATGACTCTTGTTGCTGAAGCTATCCTAAATTGGCAATCAGAGACTCTTTTGGCACATAACAATGCATTCAAGGCAATTGATTCCAAGATTGTGAATGTGCAATAAGATCTTCGAATATATGATGAAACCACCAAAAAAATGCTTTCAGATTTCCAGAAAATGCTTCATGCCTTGGAATCTGGATAACATTTAGGGTATCATCATCTTGAAAGTCCTAAGGCGGAAATAGAAAAACTTTAAAGGCAAATCCAAATTCTTGAAGAAGGAAGGCTCAACCCATTTCCAACTACTTTACGGACAGAGCATCCCCCTCTTCTACCTCCACCTCAAACGTCTATCTTTACTGCTATCACAGATGTTCCTGTTAGACAAGATAAGACAGATGTGGCTGAGATGCGAAATCATCTCAAAGAATTGGATCGAATAAGGAAAGAAAAGGGCAATGAGAAGATTCCAAAAGAATCCCTGTTTGTCATAAGGGAACCAGACCAAATGATGCTATCAAATCCGTTAGAATTCTTTTTAAGAGATTTGGGTAATCAGGAATCACAATCTAATCCTATTGCTCAACAACCTGATCCAATTCTATTCCCAACAGCATCAGCTTTTCCAAACATCTTTGATACTGAATTGGAGTCAGTATCCCTTTCATCTTCATCATCCTTCTCACTCTCTACCATTGATTCCTCTCCTATTGTACTAGTGACTTCATCCATATTTATGGCTGATCCTCGAGAACATGATATGGAATCAAACCCTTCTGAACCAAAAGTTGTTCAGCTAAACAATCCCTCCCAGTATGGGTCTACTTCATCAAAATAGTTTTTTACTATTGATGATATTCCTTACCACAAATGGCCTGAAAGACTTGAAGAATTTCATACTTTGCTAAATACCAAAGCCATTACCAACCAAGACAAGTATGATGTCCTTTTCGGTTTTGTCACAAGGTTTACAGGTAGCCTCAAACTTTGGTGGTAATCTGTAGGAGAACAAGACCGGTTTCACTTTTTACTCTCACCTAATTTTGGTCATGCCATTACCCTTCTATATCATTTCTTTGTGGAGAAACCTTCTAACCTCCAAGAGCTCAAAAGGAGAGAATTTTTCAAAAAAAGATGTTGTTCTCTCCAAAAGAAACATCTTGATAAGCATTATCAAGAAATACTTAAGCTCTTTTATGAGATTGTAGCTTATCCAAATCTGAAACACGTTTTCCTGACTTCCATCCCCAAAGAATTATCCCAGCAGGTAGAAAGAAACTTCCTCACCAAACAAAGGAGGATCCAGGATATTCCATTGGGAGAACTTTAATAGGAAATTCATTTGTGCTTGGAAGAATTGTGCATAAAACGCCAAATGATCCAGACCTATGTCAATGACAACAGAGAACTTGACGCAGCCTGCTCTCGTCAGAAGCTAAAAATCAAATGCTTCAAGCGAGATTGTGATAGTTCTTATGGAAAATTTTCCAGAAAAAAGAAGCACTTCAAGAAGCTTTGAATAAAGAAATCCAAGCATGGCTCTAAGCACTTCCGAAGAAAGAAGAAATGCTGATACCTACGCAAAAGGAAAGATCGTTCAGGCCACAAGAAATCAAATCGATGCTTTATCTGCAATTAGAAATGACATTTTGCTAAAAATTGTCCTCAAGCAAGAAAATGTCAAAACCATCTGATACATCATATAGATAATGAAACTGGTATTTCTCTTGAAAATAATGACATCGAATCTTTATTCTCTGCGGATGAAGAGCCATTTGAACAAACTCTTTGTGTTATCCCTTGTTACCAAACTCCTAGTAAAACTGATTCAAATTTAGATCTTGAAGATATTTTTCACATATCTCTCACTTCTCCAGAACAAAGCACTGACATTTTTTCAAGTTAAACTCATTGTCCCCATTTTCCTGTGAAAATTTTCACTTCAAAGTTTGCCAAGCCTATCACTGTCATTGCTTGCATAGACATTGGAGCAGCTTCTTCCATCTTAGATACTAAAGCTCTTCCTGAAGAATATTGGACTTCCTGTGTTCAATATTTCAATTCTGCTTCAAGAGATACTTTCTCTACGAATGTAAGAACTACCCCAGTAATTGTTCAGTTTTTTCCTCAATGTTCCATAACTACAAAGATCTTTGGGTCCAGTCTTCTCAACAAAGATCTCATCATTGGTTGGGACATCATGACTCAAATTTCTCAGCTTCATATCATTCCTGGAAGAGGTCTTAAGTACAAAGACCAATTGTCTGAATTCGTCAATATTCAAAGGCTTTTCTCCATTCAAATGAATCTGTTAGATCCGATCATGCAAAAACTGTTGGAATCCTATTCGGAATCTTACTTTGAATTTGCTAAAAAATGTTCTCATCCTTTATAAGAAAATCTAGAGTTTTTTGTTCACATTCCTTTCAAAAAGAATGAAAATATCAATCCAACCAAGGTGAGTCACATGGGAATGAAGCCAGAACATCTGGTTTTGGCTCAAAAGGAATGTTCGGAATTATTGCAGCAAGGTCTTATTGAATTGTCCAATTCTCAATAGGCTTGTGAAGCCTTCTATGTCAATAAACGTGCTAATCAAAACAGAGGGAATATGAGACTGATAGTTAATTATCAGCCTCTTAATCTCTTTCTCCAAGATGACAAATTCCCTTTACCTTCCAGAAATTTCCTATTTACTAGACTAACCAAGGCCCACATCTATTCCAAATTCGATCTCAAAGCCGGATTTTGGCAATTGGGCATTCATCTTGAAGATAGACCCAAGACAGGGTTCTGTATCTCAAACCAACACTTCCAATGGAAAGTTCTTCCTTTTGGCCTAAAAGTGGCAACATCCCTATTCCAAAAGGCCATGTGCCACATTTTCCAACCAATCCTATCAATTGCAGTAGTATACATCGACGATATCCTGCTCTACAGTCCTGATGAGCTGTCACACTGCTAACTTCTTGAACAATTCGCAGAGATTGTGAAAAAGCATGGGATCATGCTTTCTCAGAGAAAGATGAATATAGCCCAAATAGAAATAGAATTTCTTGGTATGCACCTTAACAAAGGTACATACTATCCAGGGCCACATATTTCTTAGAATTGAACATAACTTCACAACAAAGCAAGTTCGGCAATTTCTTGGAATAATTAATTATCTCAGAGATTTCATCCCAAATATTGCAAAATTGCTGATCCCGTTGCAGACCATGTTGAAGAAAAATCCCTCACCTTAGGGCCAATCTCAAGCTAAAGCAGTCGCTGAACTCAAGGAGATTATGCAAACTCTCCCTCCATTACAAATCCCATCAACGGGGAAGAGAATTCTCCAAACCAATGCTGATGATGAATACTGGGCAGCCATCCTGTTTGAAGAAATTGATGGTAAGAGGCACCTGTGTGCCTATAAAAGTGGAAAGTTTTCCCAGGCTGAAATGCATTATCATTCCACTTTCAAAGAAATCTTGGCAGTAAAAAATGGAATAAAAAGTTTGAATTCCATCTCATCGGCCATCACTTCCTGGTAGAATTGGATATGGCATCTTTCCCTCAGATGACCAAATTTAAGCAGAAGCAAGTTCCAAATTCTCAACTGCTTTGATGGGCTGAATGGTTTTCAAAATACTATTTTGAAACCAAACATATTGCCAGAAAGAAAAATGTGATTGCTGACTTCTTGTCAAGGCCAAAAGCACCAGCTGAGATCAACATGTGCATCATGAGACATGCTTTTCATACTCACCATGACAATGAGAAGTACAAGATTAAGAAAATCAAAGATTGGCCAAGCTGGAGATACCCTCCGAAGATCATTGAGCATATCTAGTATGACAGTCTTACTGAAAACCTGGATAATCTTATGTGGCAATGCCACACAGACCTGTTCAGACTCAATGGAGGTTCGATTCTTTATCCTTTTGGATTAAATGCAGATTATCCATTCATCCATCCCTTAATTTGGAAGAAAGATGATTTCCTTGACCAACTTTGATAGTTATTATGGTATTTAACCAATAAGTACTTAATAGCTATTGAAATTCCAACTAGAAGATCATTGCCAATCTCACCAGGATATTTGGACTCGGCAGATGAAACATTGAAAAAGAAAGTGACAAAAATCTCTTAAACTTTCTCAACTGGTTCTATCCTTCTACTCACTGGAAATATCTTTTAGAGAAAGAATTAAAAACCATGCAACCAAACCCTGAAGTCCATGCCATTTTGTTCTTCCGATGTCCATGGGCTTTTTTCACAAATAACGGCAACATTACCAATGCCCCACAGATCATAGGTACCACATCCTATAAACCTCATCTGGACAATAAAGAAGTTCGAGTTCACAAATCTTATCCCTGTGAACACCAGTACCGTGAACTCCAAAGAGTTTTGTGTCAAGAAAACAATATCATTCCTGAAGATGCATGGAATTATAATGTACCCATAGATGACAAGCTGCATCATCACAGGAGCATGAAATGGTAGACACAAATGACATTGCACAGTCCTCTCAAGACCCCTATGCCAAATGGGGAGGTCCTCTTTCTCAAGATTCCTATGATCAAGGATTTTTGTCCTTATCTCAAGACATGGACACATCTTTCTATGCTCAACCATCTAATTGGCCTCAGCCAAGCATTCCTGCCGACACTACAGGCTCCTCCCAGAACCAAGAAGAAGCATCCTCATCAAATCTGATCCTTTCACCAGACTCACTTGATGCATTCGAGCAAAAATATAAAGAAAATCTTCTGAGGCACAGTTCAGATGACTTGGATTATGACTACAATGCTCGCGATGGACGAGACTGCTAACCATTGTCCATACAAGTTCACTGTAGCAAGTTACTGTTCACTTTTACTGTAATAGTAGGCTAGGGAAGTCACTGTTCACTGTCACTGTTCATACCATGCGAATAATTCCCTACCGGTAGCTTCCGGCGCCTTTGTTCGTTTTAGGACCCGTGAGCTTGGTCCTTGTGTGTTTGTGACCTCTTATTGCCTATAAAAGGCGAGGAGGATGTAATGTGTTGGGTAGAGTCCCTTGAAGTAAAGTGAGTGTTTTGTGAAACTCTCTCATGACTTTCTAAATTTCTTCTTCTTCTCGAGCTTGGTAGGATCCTCTGAGAAATGCAGCTCGGATAGTTATAAATGTTATAATCCTGGTTCTATTTGGGTGTCTCTAGGCTCTGAACTAAAGGTCAAAGTGGTTTTTCTGCTAAAAGGCTGTCCCTAAAGGGCTTGAACAGGAGTTGTTCGCCCATTGTGGGAAGGCATACCAGCAGAAAACTGACTTCGTCCTCCCTGGTTCTAAGTCTAGGTCCATTCAATAGGCAATAACAAAAAACAAATAAATACAAAAAATAAAAAATCTTACCAAACGCATTTATATTCTTTTTATATTTCAAGAATAGAAATTCTGTGTAGTTACCAAACACATTATTTTACTCAGAAATTGTTCCCCGGAGTACAAATAGAAAAGAACTATTTCTAAAAAGAAACTGTTCCTTAGCCAAGAAGCGTTACCATGCGCACCCTAAATATATCTTCTCAAAAAGTAAGAAAAATTACAAAAATGGATTTGAAGTGCAATCTTTTTCTTAAATAAGGATCCAAAGTAGACATTTTCAAATAAGGACCTGAAGTTCTATTATTTTCTCAAATAAAGATTTGAAGTGGATGTTGTTTCAAATAAATACATGAAGTGGTTATGTTTGTTTCAAATAAGAGCCTAAGTGGCTATGTTCGTTTTAAATAAGGACATGACTTTCTAGCAATTAAGGGTATGTTTGTTATTTATCATTTTCCCCTTTTTTTCTTCCTTTTTTTTCTATTTTCTTTTTTTTTTCTTTTGATTATTTTTCTTCCTCTTCACCGGTGGCCAGCCGTTCGACAATGCCTATAGAGGGCTAGGCGAGAGTCACCCTCACTGGCGAGGGCCACCCACGCCGGCTACAGGCAAGGGATTGCCTCGCCTTGGCTAGGCAACCCTCATCTAGGGGCCATCCACAAGGTCAGCATGCACGGGCCCCAAGCGAGGCCCAGGCAAGACTTACCCTCAACGGCCCTTACAAGCGGCAGTGACGTCTCCCAGCCCTTGCCGACCGCGGGTGAAGGCCGACCTAGTGGATGGCCCTTAGGCGAGGGTCGCTATACCCAGGCGAGGCTGTCCCTCACTTATGGCTGGTGAGGGTCACCTAGGATAGCCCTCAACGAAGAGGAAGAAGAAAAAGGAAAAAAAAAAATGAAGGAAAAAAAAGGAGAAAACACTAAATGATGAAAAAACCTTTGACTAGTCGGAAAATTTAGGGCATGTTTGTTTGTGTTCTTTTTTTGTTGTCATGAATACAATTTTTGTTCTTTTGTTCTTCGGAACAAAAAAAGAACAGAAACGTATTTGTTTACGTTTTTATTCCTGGGACTTGTTTCTATTCTGGAACAAATTTGGAACGAAACAAGAACAAAAAATGTTTCTTGTTCGCGAGAACACTTCTGAGAAACAATTTTTCTCTCTCCTATTTTTTGCTTACTTTTCTTTTCTTCTTCTTTTTTCTTTGGCCGGTCGCCGACCTCGAGCTCGCCCAGCCAAGGTGAGGCCAAGCCTTGCTGGCCAGCGCGAGGTCGCATCGCCGGTAGTTGGGCGAGCTCGGCCTCACCCAGCCAAGGCGAGGCCGACCTCGTGCCAACCGGCGAGGCTTGGTTGGGCGAGCTTAAGCTCGCCCGGCCAAGGTGAGGCCACCGGCCCTCGTCGGTGGTCGCCGGCCATGGCCGAGGCCGACGGCGGCCAAAAGGAAGAAAAAGAAAAAAAGAAAATGAAAAATAAAATAAAATAAAAATATTAAAAAATTAAAAGAAACAACAAAATTATACAAGTTTACCAAACGTGTTTTATTATTTTTCTATTCCGAGAACAAATTTTGTGCGATTCTGCCAACGCGGTCTTGTTCAAAATTGTTCTTTGGAATAAAAATAGTTTTTTCTATTTCTATTTCCTGAAACAATTTTGAACGAAATGTTACCAAACGTACATTTAGTCACCGGCGGACCGGTGAGGTCGGGTCTTTATTTGAAACAATCAAAGCCACTTCGGGTAATTATTTAAAATAATTAAGACCATTTCATATTTTTATTTGAAATAAAATTCATTTCAAATTTTTATTTTAAAAAAAAAAAAGCGCACTTTGGATAAAAATAAGTGTTCGACATCTAGATTTGAGAACAAAGTGTGGTGAAATTAGTGCGGATTTGAAATCGGTGAATATATATATATATATATATCTATATTATTTTTTTAATTTTTTTTGTGATCCTAACCCCGTACAAACAACAACCATCGATGACAAACCTGGAGTGACGCTGGGCAAGCACTCCACCACCACGACGTTACACTTAAGAATCCCTAACGATAACGCCGGGGTTGAACTCTCCTTGTGAGGGGGAGCGCGAAGCAACGCTGCCACTGCTTTGGTGGTGATTGAAATCGATGAATATTTCATCCTCAACATCGGAGTAATGAAGTGGGTGGGTGCACCGCAATAAAAGTCTACTGGGTTAAGAAGTCCTGAGCATCGGATTAAAGAAGTGGGTCCCACTGCCAGTTGATGTGACAGGTGGACCGACGTTTACCATTGGTCAGAGCCTCGACCTTCACCTCCCTCTCCCTTTCCCTTGTCGGGTCAATGAATGCACTAGAACTTTTACACGTGGCTAGCCCAGCTGTGCCCTTCACTAACCGTGGTTAATGTCGAAGCCGTGGTGAGCATTAAAGCTGACTATGGTTTTGGTCCAGAGGCTCCCGATCTCCTTCCTTAATGAAAGCTTTGACAATACTTAAAGCCGGGCCCACGGTTAGCGGTGGTCCCCGTACGGCAATCAATATTTTATTCCCCAGGCACTTGATATGGCCGTTGTTCGGCCCAGGGCGAAGGTTTTCGCAGTTGTTCACAGCGCAGCTTCTCAGAGGCAAATCTACTCGGGGAAGAAGAGGCAGTAGCAGTGAAGCGACTAAAGGTGGGGGAGCGGACAGGGAGATCGTGAGTTCCTGACAAAGGGAACCGCACCGTTATTATTCATGGGGAATGACGGTGCCTTGTTGACCATAAATTCCTTTTAATGTGAATGGGCAACCGGTTGAATCAATACGCGAAACAAATCTTGATAGAAAATTCTCAATTATCTATGACTATTTTTTCATAAAGAAAATGAAAATTCCCTCTTGACCCTTTTAATACTTTGAATAACTACTTAAATGTAAAACTCAATTTTGTTGCAAAGTACTCATGAAAAATAATTTCACCAATCCTAAATACATTAAAAGTCAAATTAACAATCCATACATGTATTTTAACCTAGCTTAATGAGATTTCAAAGATTGACTGAATATTTGAAAATTTTGGAAGTTGGCATGGTGAAGAAAGGGGGTTGTACAAAAAAGCATCAAGGTAAAAAAAGATTTAATCAAATAAACACAATACACTTAACAATTTTAAAATAAAATTCATTTTGAGTTAGTACGAGATGATCATATTTTCACTTGTGAGTTAATTTGGATCATCAGTGACTTGAGCATAATTTATTAAATTTTTAAGTTGTGTAAATTAAGGATTCAACTCTTTATTTTAGTAAGGGTTAATACCCTGAAAAACCCTAAACTGATACACATATGACAAATTTATCCAAAATTAATTTTTTGACCACCAAAAACCCTGAATCGGTACACCTTTGACAAATTTACCCCAAATTAGTACACTTGTGATAAATTTACTCTCTGTTAGTTTCCGTTAAATTTTACTATCAAAATATTAAGTTAAATAACACGTAACAACACAAACTTAAGATTTTACTCTCCGTTTGTCACAATTTACAATTTTTGTGATTAATCCAATTTAACATGGAATATATTTATTACAATTTAATTTATTTTTAGGTAAATTTATCATAAATATATCAATTTATGGTTTTTTATGATCAGTCGAGATATATTTATCATAAGTGTACAAGTTTGGGTTTTTCATGATAAAAAAATAGCTCGAGGTAAATTTATGATACGTGTACTAGTTTGGGATTTTTTATGGTATTAACCTTTTTAGTAACAGTATTTATTTTGTTGAGTGTGAAAAATATTTAAATCGTAAAGGTGTTAATAGAAATCTGAGATGTTTTCTACCGTACGTTTAATATTCAATGTAATTACCACAAGCTTTCTCACGGGAGTCGAATTCCTTGAGATATGTTTCCTTGAGAAAACTGTGGGTCCCGCCAAGCTAGCTCCCGTTTGTAACGCAATGTACTCAGCACAACGTTTCCGTGAGACAACCGTAAACTGTGGGTCCCACCAAACTTTAATATAAGATGCAAAGGAAACAGTTCTCTTCTACAGGGATTAAAATGTCTTTTAATGCCCCACCTTCTTGATGGCCATTGGCCATCCGATAGGTCGAGCCCGTGTAGATATGGACGTGGAAACTTTTCGGTCGGGGCTTCCGAGGAGCCCCGCGTCGGGACGTCGGGCTCCATCGGGAAACTTTCCGTGTAGATATGGACGCCGGGCTACGTCCCGACATAACATAAAAATGTTTTTTATGGGACAATGAAACGAAAAATCATATTTATATGGTAACATCCATATAAATATGATTTTATATGATATGTCCATATAAATATGATTTCTCGTTCCGCTGTCCAATAAAAGTATCCTTATGTTTCCCGTATAAATATGGGCCTCCCAAAAGTTTCCACGTCCATATCTACACGGGCCCGACCTTTTCGATGGCCAAGAAGAGCACTCTTCTCGCCTCTTCCATCTGGAAGAAGACTTACCAGCCTTTCTTGGAAGAGGTGATCTGTTAATATGCGATGTAAAGGAGAGGAGATCTCTCAAGGAGGGTATTCGGATTCCGCGAGAAAACTTGCTGTGGCTGGTCACCCTCTCATTTTCCATTTCCAGTATATAAAAGAAAACGAAAGAAGGGATCTCTCTCTCAAGGTTTCTGTATGTGATCGGCAAAGGGAGAGCCTCGGGTTGTGCGTGCTTCGCACCGTCTCTTTTCAAGCTCCGCGCACTGCCCGGCATCAGTACTTTTAGTCAATGGGGGCACTTCATCCTAGGCTATTCTTTCGGCAACGGCAAGGCTTTTTTTAGAGGTTCCCAGCGGCGGCTTCTCAGAGGCAAAGCTGCTCGGAGAAGAAGGGAGTTGTGGGCGCGTAAACGGCGGAGTCCTTACCACCGGGGAAGAAGAGGTAGAAGCAGGGAAGTGACTGAAGGTGGGGGAGCGGACAGGGAGAGCGTGAGTTCCTGACTGGGTTTGAATAACGCAGCCGAGTTCATCACCAGTATGCCGTGTCTTTGGTTTGGATACTTCACGCACGAGTTGGTGCCTAACAACACCTTGGAGTTCCACATACATGGTGAGCATGTTGGTCCCCCTCTTCCTTTGGCAATCCCTTTGCCAAACTTTTTCTCTGTCTCCGTTCAGCAACCACTTCGCCGGGAACCACTTTTTGGGGTTCCAATGTTTAGTGTTTAGTGGGGACCAGCGGTTTGGAAAACATTTTCCAAAAAAATAATGGCTTTAAAAGTTTAAACAAATGGAATTTTTTTAATTCATTTTCTTATGGAAATAGTTAGGCATAGATTTCTTCAGGCAACAAAAACATTTCGGAAGAATTTTTTCAAATCACCCAATTTTCGTTACCCGGGATTTTTATTTTTATATCTTTAAAGAGAGCTTGAGGCAAATACTATAAGCCACTTAGCCCAACACAGGTTAGCATTTTCTAAGTTAGGTTAGCATATTCTAAGTTCTGGAAAAGCTCTCGCTGCTATGCCAGATCCAGCTATGGCGCTAAGGTTGTGCGGAGGTGACAGGACGAGAACAGCGCCGACATTGATGACAGCGGTGCCAAGCGGCAGTGGCTGGCTGTTGGAATTTGCATGGCGAGAGAGATTGGGGATTGTGAAACTTGGAATTTCCTTCGATGTGTCTGCTTAGATATCCTGTGTGGTTAACGAGTTAAAAGTGGTTGTGGCCTTTGAATTTATGGTACCCTTAGTTATGATCTACTAAGAGAAAGCCAATTACAGATACCGATTTACCTCTGAATGGGAAGGATCTAAATTCAATCCATATTTTTTTATGTCCACTATTTCTTTTTTTTAAAATACTTCTATGTAGAACGCATATAGAGAGCCCTGCCAAAATGGAAGATCTAGACGGCCTCATCTTTGCACGACGATCTCCCATAACAGACCTCCGGATCCTAAGTTGGGGCGGAAGGGGTTTGCTGCTCGGTTGAGGTGATACACTGAACACGGGTTAATTTATAGGTAGATTTGATTGAAAGATACATATTTAACGTCGAGATTGTTAATCAGCGAACATCTTATATGGGTGGACGATTGAAAATACATATGGAGTAACGAGATTCCTGTATTCGCGCGTTACCCTTGTCCCGTTGGCCAGAGCCTTCACCTTTTTCCTCCCTCTCTTTTTTTTGGGGGCTGTTTTTCTTTCGTTCTCGGGAGCCGAAGGACTAGCACATGCTCATGAGGATTGTAAGTTTTAGATTTACTTTTGCCTTTCGTCTTTTATTATATCAATAGTTGATTAAAACTGTGTGAATCCTAGAGCTTTCCTCTTGTATTATACATGAGAAACGTTCCCTGTGCAGGTCATCCTAAGATCAGACATCGCCGTATCAAGGGAGCAAACTTACTTGTGGACTTCGAATTCAAGTCCAAGGTGAAAACAAACTTATTTGATATACTTAAAAAGAGTCTGCATTGATGTTTCGGACCTCCATTGTTAACTCTGGGAGCGATTATCGCATTCACGCATTTGAAAGTAATAACTATACCAATTTTTATTTTTTTTAACAAATCTTCATGCTTCGACTTGAGATATTTGACGAATCACAGATTTGAGCCTTGTATCTTCGGGAGCTCAAAGCACATAGTGATCGGAACCGTGGCTGCAGCTTCACTGCTTCTTGCTGCGTCCGTTCAAGAGAAAGTGTCGCCAGACACTGACTGCAAATTGTATCTCAACTTAATCTTCACAGCCACCATCGTCACCGGAATCTTCCGGTCAGTCTTAGGGTTCCTAAGGCATATATAGGAGTGATCGCACAAATTTTCTCCGTTGATTCATTAATTAGCAAAGAAGCTGATCTTTTCTCTATTAAATCCATATGAGCAGACTGGGGTTTGTTGTGGACTTCTTGACGCACTTGACAATCGTCGGCATCATGAGGGGGGCCGCGATTATAATATGCCCGCAGCAGTTAAAGGGCCTCTTTGGACTGACTGGCTTCTCCACCAAAACGGACGCGATGTTGGTCCTGCATGCCGTGTTGAAGAACCGAGACGAGGTGCGTGACAACTCACTTATTAAATTATCTTATTATAGTATGAGTTCATATGCGTCATATGCGTATGTATTAGTTATGGACCGAACGAAGAAAGGTATGCGATATAGAAAGGCTAAGGAAAGACCCAAAGGAAAACGTCCTGTGGAATCTAAAATAAAGACATAAATCTTGGCTTTTGCTTTGAAAGTGAAAGTTGTTATATGCACTCATTTTTAGGGTCATTAGAGGCGTAAAAGAAATTATGGGCTGGTTTTCTTTTCTCTTTCCTTGGAATATGCTGATTTAAATTTGATTATTGGACTTCTGTGCAATGGACAATGAGTCCCCGTGGATGGTGTCGAACTCATGCAACTGGGGTTCCTCAGGCCTACGCTAGAGGCCATCTAGATGCGCTCCTAGGAATTAGTATTTTATGAATTTTTGACGGAGAAAATTTGTCCTGTTCGCACTTCCTTTTTAGCTATTCGGGAAGTGAGGAATGGGACATTTTGTGGGAAGTAAAGACGGAGTCTGCTAGGGTTTGGGTGATTTATTTAATGAGAGAGTGGCCATGGAGAAAGATTTGTTTTTATAAATGCGAGAAAGTAGGGGGTAAAGAGTTTATCTTGGGAGGAAAAAATTTAGGTACAGATCAAATTTAAGTTCTGTTATTAGACGTCAAAGAGTCTTGCCACCTCCTCCCAAATACGGAATACCGGAAAAGGGGGAAAAGAAAAGAGGCCAGTAAAGAATGAGATGGATGGATATATAGGGAGTTGAGGTCGATAAATATACATGATGGCCAATTAAAAATTCTAAAAATATTGAATCAACGAATATGATGGATAAAAGGATTTGCACTGAGATTTGAAGGAATCTCAAAGTGTTGAATATGGTAATTAAGGTGGATTTGGCTTAGTCGGAAAGGAAGTGAGAGAATAAGCGAGCAGTCTTAGCAAGCTCCGGTGCCATTTGCCATTTGCCATTTGCCGTGTGATAGGCTAGAGGACCTAGTGGGGTTCACACGCGAGTACTAAAGGAGGGTTATTGGTGTTGCCCACGAGCAATCACAACGAGCGGACTGAAGAAGAGAGGCCATGATTGGAAGAGCACCCGATATTAGCGCACCTGATGCGATATTGCAGGCGAATGGTGTTAGGTTGTTTGTTGTGGTTGAAGGATGAGAGTGTCTGTAGGCAATATGCAAAGCTTGGAGCTGGCCGCGGCAAAAATCACTCCCCCAAAAATGCCTAAAGGAATAAATCTAGGGAGTGTTTGCAACGAGAAAGTTGTAACAAGAGATGGACATGGTCTAGCTACGTGGGAATCCATGTTTGGTTGATGTGTTTGTAGGACGTTAGTCAATGAGGGGTTGCAACATTTCAGGACAACTTAAACTCAATATTGTGTCAATGAGGATGCCAATTGACATGGAAATGGGTAGTTAGCAGTAAGAAAAGAAGGAACAGAAAGAGAGCGGTCGATTAGGATAAATCGGTTTCAGGGTGGGTAGATCCAAACTAGGAACCTAAAACCTCCTGTTCATGTCGGTTTCTGGTTAAGGGATCGAGAATCTAACTAGTTGGCCCTAGACTCAATCTGGAAATGAACCAGCCGGTTTTATTCTGGTTTTAGGGTCGATCATGGAACGATTGAGTTGTTTTATGGACGGTCCGAAGAGGCGAGGTTAAGGAGTCCCCCCGCCCCCGCGCCGCCCCCCATCTCTTTCTTCCCAATAAGTGCTGCGAGTACATAAGATAAATACTATATAGTTGTTTACTTGGCTTTTATAAAGTATGAAAGCCAGTGTGGAAACGCCGATTAGGATAAATACTGGTTACGCCACTGCATAAGTCCACCATTTCCTTCTCAGTCTCTTGAGTTTCTGCATTTCATTCAATCCTTTCGTTGAAAGTAATGTCAACCCCACTTCCGGGCTCCTGGCCGTCTCTGACGGCAGCCACCAACACCACCACCACCCTGGCATCTCCTATGCCACCAGCTTCTTCTGGGTCCCCTTCGGCCAATTCTCCTTCGTCTTGGTCCACTGTATTGAGGAAGCACATGGTGGCGGCAGTGGTGCTGGCAGCAGTGGTACTGGTGGCACTGGTGCTGCTGCCAATATACTGTCTATATAGGAAGAACAAGAGAATGCAGCCTCGCTCTGCATCCCCTAGCATTCCTCTCGGTTCCGCCATGTGCCATTTTACTCTTGAACAAGTGCAGGCGTTCACCAGCCACTTCTCAGAGGCAAGTCTACTCGGACGAGGTGGTTATGGGCGCGTGTACCGCGGAGTCCTTTCCCACGGGGAAGAGGTAGCAGTGAAGCGACTGGATGTGGGAAGCGGACAGGGAGAGAGTGAGTTTCTGAATGAGGTTGAAAAAATAAGCAAAGTTCATCACAGGCATGTCGTGTCTTTGGTTGGATACTGTACAGAGGGGTCTGAGCGCATCCTGGTGTATGAGTACGTGCCCAACGGGGCCTTGGACTCATATTTACGTGGTTAGTTTGGATTTTCAGTACCAATTAATGCTGTGAGCTTTTATGTCGCCCACTCTTTCTTTGTCAGTCTTATTTCGGCATCCGATTTAGCATTTGGGGTTATGTGAAAAAAAGAAAAAGAAAAAAAAAAAGAAGGGAACACTAATCAGAGAACTTGTCGCCTTTTGTGATTAATGGAGAGGATTCTGATGGAAAGTGATTGTTGTAGGAGAGGGACGACCGACCCTAGATTGGGCGGCCAGACTGAAAGCTGCCGTTGGCTCTGCCAAAGGTTTGGCATATCTTCACGAGGATTGTAAGTTTCGGATGTACTTTTGCCTTTCATCTTTATTGCATCTATAGTTGATTAAAACTTTAAATCCTGGAGATTTGTTCTTGTATGCATGGGATACACTGCTTCTGCAGGTCGTCCTAAGATCTTACATCGGGATATCAAGGCAGCTAACATACTTCTGAACTCTGAATTTGAGGGAAAGGTAAAATTAAACTTATTTGATAAATTTAAGAATGGAAAATTGATTATTTCCAACCTCAATTGCTTAACTTTCAGAGCAAGTAGATTGCTGAATTCCAAATGCTTATCTCTCTCAGATTGCAGATTTTGGACTTGCAAGATTTATGTCTGGATTAAATCATCGTGTGTCTAGGCTGGTGGGCACCATTGGGTGAGATTTGCTGTGTTTTGTATTTTGATTCGGAGGACAGGGATGTGAGCTGGTTATTAATCTGTCTTAGATGTTTCCAAATGTATGTAACATGAGCCATTGCTCGCTACTTCATTTTTTTTTTTTTTGGTCGAAATTTTGCTTGCTACTTCACCTAGTGCTTTATTTGTTAAAGCACAGTTTTCTAGGTAATTTTTATGGTTTTCCTTTTCTTTTATGGCTTGACTAGTTCAATAATGTTGAAGCACAGTTTATGTTCTTCCCTGTAGGTATTTTGCTCCAGAATCCTTCTTGAGTGGGGAACAAACGGAAAAATCAGACACTTTCTCTTTTGGGGTCGTCCTATTGGAATTGATTACTGGCCGCAGACCTGTGGGCTCAACAGATCATTCTGTGAATGATACATTGGTTAATTCAGTTAGTCTCGCAATTCTCAAGTTCACAATCATAGCCCAAGCTACCTTACTATGGGATTCCGAATTTGATGTTTATAGTCATCGAAGTCGCAATATTGAAATAGAATCATTGTCATGATTTACAGACGAGGCCTTATCTTACACAAGCTCTGGAAGATGGAAACTTCAACTCTCTTGTTGATCTTAGGCTGCAGCACAATTATAACCCCAGTGAGATGGCTCGAATGGTGGCCTGCGCTGCTGCTTGCGTGCGTGAATCAGCGCAGTGTCGACCAAAAATGAGTCTGGTAATATTTCAGTGGCCGGAACTTAATCTTTCTTTCCTAGATGCGCACTTGCTACGTCCATGACTAATGACCGCTATTTTTGTTTGAGGACTCATGTCTAGTTGATTTAAGATCCGTCACATTATCTGGAAATAGGAACTCTGACAAATCGGCTTTCGAAAAATTATGCAGATTGCTCGAGTCCTTGAAGGGCATCAATCTGCTGCTGACCTTGATGATGGGATAGGAGCTGGGCCGAGTAACCTACACCTAGATAGTGTCGTGCTGTGAAGCTTTTAGTACTTTTGGCACGTTAAACTTGTTGAAATTGACAATTCGCATCTATCAAGCACGAGATGCCTGTTTCAACCCATACAATACTTTCTTCAGCTTGTACACTTGATTTTCATATCCTTTCTTTTCATAACTATGTAATTGCTCCACATAGATTTCCTTTTGAAGGACATCAGTAAAAAATGCTGATTTTACATCCGTTTGGATCAATACGTCGATGTCTTTCTGTCGTATTCTGAACTCTATGTTGATGGTCGTTCATTCTGTGTAAGAGTAAACAGAATTTAAGTCCAAGCCGGACCCCATTCACCAGTCAAAGAGGCAAAAAAAGGAAGAAGAAAAAAGCATCGGAAAAATATAATAACAAATAAACGTGAACGCGCTTGTAAGGGTCTCATGATTTGTTTAGCGGGAGGAGCAGCCGTCATGGACGAAGATCTCTTCTGATCGAAAGTACTGTGTAATAACAGCAAATAACGCCAACCGGAGAGACATCCCTCGCATGCGTTCCGAAGAAGCTTTCCCCTATACTGAATCCTACCGAGAAGTAGAGGAAAGACGTAGTCTTTGATTGAGTAGTACAGGAATATTCACCTGTTGTCCATCGACTACGCCTTTCGGCCTGAAGCGTATTTTTTTTTACTGCCGCACAAAGAAAATATTTTGTTGCGAATGAACAAGATATTGAGAAATTGTCCATATGTAAAATCAGAATTATTGATACGGCCCTTTTCACATAAAAGGGGACTCCGCGTGAAATTGAGCAAAAAGCCGCCGAATCGGCCTATTTCTTGCGCGTACCGATTGAAGTATTTTGAAAACGAGAGGATGAGCGAGCAATCCTGGCAAGCTCGAGTGCCGCGTGCCATGCGAGGGGTGCAGATGACCTGGGGTTCGAACGTGAATTCTCGTAACGTGGCGAGAGACCTAATGAGCGCGTCGCACACGAGCATTGACAGGGAGCAGAATGGCGTAGAAAGGCTATGATAGGACTAGCAGCCGAATCCAGCGTGTACTCGATGCCAAGTCGCTGGTGAGAGGTGTCAGTCGTCAGGTTGTCCCAAGTAGTTCGAGGGGCGAGAGGGTCCGTACGCAACGTGCACAAAAGTTCGTAAACGAACGGATCGATGTGGGAGTACTTACAACGAGAGAGTTATGACGCTACGTGGAAATCCATGTTTGATGTTGCGTTGCGACCGACTCTTAGGTCGTGACATTTCACTATGGCATGAACTCAATGAGAATTATCATGTCGCGAGAATGCTAATTGACTTGAGATGTGCTACAAAACAAAATAGAAGGGAAATGGTCCGTCCGTCCTAACATTTCATTTCCCAATTATTTTTGGCTTCCGGTTTCATCCCTTTTTAGCCCCGGGTATTGCAAAACAACACCACTTTGGGGCCTATACCGCAAAATAGCAATGACGAGCCCGAGCACATCCTCTGTCCGATTTTGCTTGCTTTGTGTTTTTAATTAAACCCAACATCGGTCCCAATGTTCTTTTTTTGCTCAATAGTCCATACGATTATCATCAACTCTAAAGGTAGACTTGGCAAAACTTTGTGAAGAGGCTCTGAATTTCGAGCGGAAGCAATCAATCGCTGCTTTGAGTTTTCAGATTTGAGCTCAGAGGTGAAAAGATAGCTTAATTTCGAGTTATTGATTAGTGTGGCCTTTGAGCACATGCACTCAGAATTACCAATTCAAAAGGTCTAAATCATAACGGTAAAGGGGAGCTCACGCACATAAGATTTTGATAGACACTATACTTGATAAAGCAATTTTGACACGCCACCCAAGAATAATCAATCTCAAAAGATGAGGAACATAAAAGTTCACACCACATATCACGAAGGGGATTGATCCATAAGAAAACGTTGACCCGTAACAGTGTTTATGCATGTATAATGGCTTTGTTTTTCCATGTATCACCACAACACAATGCACTGAATATACAAAGTGAGCAAAACCCATCATCCTTGCCAATAATAACCTCAGAAAATATTGAATTGTTAATGCACAAAGTGGGGAATGGCCTTTGAGCATGCGTACACAGGATTACCAATTCAAAAGGTCTAAATAAAGGTAAAGAGGAGTATATGCACATAAGATTCCAACAAACACTATAATTGATAAAGCAATTTCAATACGTGTTCCCTTCCTCCCTCCCTCACAAATGGCATAAAAAGAAGTGGATCGATCAATCTTTGAAAATAAGGAAAGTAAAAGTTCACCCACGGAGTAAAAGTATATCGCAAGAGGGATAAAGCATTGACCCGTGACAATGTTTATACCAAAAGTTCAGAGACCACATTGTACATTGGATTGGATTAAGTTTGGGGATGAATAAATTAAAAGTTTAGGGAACAAATTGCACATTGAGACCATTTTTGTCATTATTTCGAAGAAACACAAAAGGCTGTGATGATAAGTGAGAGAGAAAAGCTTTAGACTAAAAATTCTTGCATGCAATGAGTGCATGTGAACGTGCTTTAAACTCGTAAAATTACACGGTCTTCATACGGGATGTACATCATTCCACGACTGAAATGCACCAAGCTTACATGTTTATAGGAATCGCTTTCGGTTGAGCCAATCGGTGGAAGAAAGTTGCTCTCAAATATGATCTCTTTGATACACAGCCGCTCATTCCAAGCTGTGTGGACCAGTCAATCCCACTGAGATGAATTGCTGCAACGAGTCTCTTGTAACCTAGTGCAAAAGCGGAGGACAAATTCGCACTCCAAAAGTTCGAGGGCCACGCCCCGGGGGTGGGGATACGACTTTGGGGATGCGCTTTGGATTCTTCTATTTTTTTTCCCTCTCTTTGGATCTTTTTAATGGAAAAAGAGTGTCCAAAGGTATGATGTATATCCAGTTTAATCAATTATTGTCCCGAGTGGATCTTGAATGTGAATCACGTCGCGGTCCATTGTACAGTGCTGAAAAAGGGACTTGAGCGTGTTTATCGGGAGCTAAATACTTTTTGCCCACCCTATTAATAAGCCAGAGTATGGTTTTTAGGACCGCAGACCTAACCGAATCGGGATGTAGATTTTTTTATTTTTTTTGGTCGAATGGGATGTAGATTTCCGAGATGGAAAAGTTGGGCCAAGATCCTAGCTTCAAGGAAAAATGCATAATGAAACCCGTAGATTATGGTAAGATAATATTATAATAAAAATTACAATATATCAGGATTACGATAAGAGAAATACATAAAATCAGGTAATATATATCTAACATTTAAGACATGCCTTCTTAAGAAATATGCTACAAAATATTGATCATAGGGTAGAGTCACATCTTTGGAAGTGTAGAGTCAAACAAGCTCCAAATTGATATGGAACAATTGAGAAAGATGGAAATATGGAAAAGAATCGTCCCTCATAGCCTCATAGGTTGTCTCAAGTCTTGTTCATACAAGACAGGGCAGATACGTGTGGTCCCGAAGGAGAAAATTTACCCCATTAAAGATGACGCCTCACGAGGCACAGATTCCCCGCTCCCCGTACCCATCCTGAACAAATATTCATGGAATCAGCTATTTTATACCGACATGTGTTCATCTACAATATCTTACTTCTCAAGGCAATTGGACAAGTTAAGAACCCCGTGACAAAACAATTCAAATGTGCATAATGCACAAGCTACTGCATTCCCAACATGTACATGTGCGTCGTAATTAATTTTAGTACAAACCTCGTCGTAATTATAAAAGGGAAAAAAATAATTTCCCTCTGCCAACCGGTACATTGGGTGCCACATTGATAAAAGAATGATCCCCGGTAGTATATTCCGTCAAAAGGTCTAGGGATTGAATTTTTGAATTTGAGGAATCCTTTTATAGAAGAAAAACTCAAAGTCCAACGGTAAAAGGGACAAGGCCACGTGGGGATTCTACCTAAAGCGACTTCATCTTAGGAAAAATTGCCGAGTCGACCAAGCAGGGGACGACGATCCGCCACCACAGCTTGCGCGATGCTCAATGCTCACTCCCCTGTCGCGCAAGCTCGACTCCAGGTCACTAAGTGCAGCTTTGAGTATCAGTCCCCAAGCCATCGAGCTTTACCCTCTGTCCTGTGCATCACGCGCCAACGTCCCGGGCATAGGTCTTGGCTCACCAACCATGGGCAACCTTACATATAGTGTCACCCACGGGGGCCATGCCATATGTGTCGGTCGCGAGCCTCAAGGAGAGAGACAATGAAGCAAATCGTGGGCTAGTTGATGGGCAAGGCTTGGGGCAATGGCCGGAGGGTGAGAGTTGATCCAAACTTATCAATACATACATAGAGACGTATAAGACTCATATCATTACAATGACAAATCCATTTAAGCTATCAAAACAGTGCCATCCTTTCTCGTTCAACCAATCCACATAAGATGGAAGCCACTGCTAAATGGATTACCTTTAGTATTAACCTTTGAACACAATAAGGATTGAACCTCAAACAAGTAAGTCATTAAATTCTATAGGCAAGAGCAATTACACAACTTTTCCTACTCTAACGGTCCGTTTGTTTCGTGGAAAATATGACAATTTTGAAGAAGTTATTTTTTAAAAAAATGATAAAATTTTCCCCGTATTCGGCTAAAACCCGAAAATGAGTCATCAAATATTTTTCGTCGTTTGTTATGGAAAATCTCTTTTCATTTCCTTTGTACATTCCTTTTAATAATTTTTATTTTACTTTTTACCTTTTTGTGAAAATTTGAATTTTTATTCGTTTTTATTCTTTTCTTTTCTTTTCTTTTTTCTTTTTTATTTTTTTCTTCTTCTTTGGCCAATCACCAGCCACAACAATGGTGGCAACCAAGCATCTGATAAAGTTAGTATGAACACCTAGAGGAGGTGAATAGGTGTTTAAAAGAAATCTTGACAGATAAATGTGAAACAAGCAAAGTCTGATAAACGAGCCACTATATTTTTTGTAAATGTTCAGAATCTGTTGTGCAATAGAAGAAAATTCTGAAATAACCTGTAAGTGTGCAACAAACTTAAATAAGGAGAGTTAAGGGAGGAGAAAATTTCATACGAAATTTATAGTGATTCAGCTTAGATCAAGTCTACGTCCACTTTCCCATGTCGATAGTCTACTGGTTGGATTCTACTATATAATCAATAAGAGATTATAACTTTGAATGCAAACACTTAGTGGTAGATCACACTATCTCACTAAATCACTTTTTGAGTATTTTTCTCACAATCACAAACGTTTAAACTTATGAAAAACAATTGTATGATCGAAATTCGCTCAGACTTTTAAATTCTAGATTCTATGCTTTGTCTCTTACTTACTCCTCGATCCTTGGTCTCCTCAAATACTCATCAACTTCCAAACTAGCCGTTAGACAGATTTGTATCAAGAAGATTTAATAACTGTTAAGTGATAAAGATAGAAACCCTAGTTGATTCGATTGCTCATATAAATAAAATCTTGGTTTCCATAAGTAGAAATTTTTCATTTAAAATGTTATTGTCTTCAGGATCCAATTGTCAATCAATTAGATTGAGTCAATCAAATTTATTTTAATATAGAATTCAAACCAGATCACTAGCTGTTATATGTTATGAAATTGTGTCACATTCTGTTAAGTTGTCTCGTTCTGAACTTGCTTCATTCTGAACTTGTCACATTCTAGATCACATTCTATCATTCTAATTATTATGTCTATATGTAAAGTCTCTTGTTCCATATGTATGTAAAACTGAGTGGCTTCCGTCTAAATTAGACTTTACAATCTCGACGTAAGTTTAATATGTTCATCCAATCTTCTGAATTTTTTAAGTATTATCTTTAACAATATCCTTTACACGTTCTATCATTTGCATAGTCTATTACTCAATTATTAAACACGTTAGTCGCCTTTGATTTATTTTGTTATTTTCAAAACATCATAAGGGATTTTCCTAATAGCACTGGCCTTGCCTGATCAGCGAGCTTGTCCCTCACTTGTGGTCAATCGTTGATCAGTTGCCATGGCCGCAATTGGCCAAGGAAGAAGCGAAAAGAAAAGGCAAGAATAGAAAAGAAATTAAAATTGATTTTTAAACAATAAAATAACTAAAAATTCCATATTTAAAAATTAGTTTTTGGTAAAAAATTAGTTAAAATTTCAAAATTTTAAAAATGAAAATAATTGAAATTTTGATTTTAAAAATATGTTTATTAAAAAAAAGGTTTCATTAATCAGGACCTGAGCTCGAGTGTTGGCAACTCACACACGATCTTTGTGGACTAGAGCCTAAGTACTAGGGACTAGAGCTCAAGTGTCGAGGCCTGAGCTTGACCTTTATGGACGTGCACTCGGGTGCCGAGGCATAGGGCACAAGCAACCGAAGTTCGAGGCTCAATCTAAATGGACTTAGGCATAGGCACCAAGGCCCCAAGCCTGGCCTCAATGGATGTAGGTTCAGTCCTAATGGACTTATGCCCTGATGTCAGAAACCTAGTCCCAACCTTAATGGACTCGAGCCTCGCCTTGATGGATCGAGTTCAGGCGTTGGAGACTTGAAATCAGCGTTGGAATTCCCGTGTTCAAACATTGAGTTTCAGGTCCAAACGCCAAAACCCAATCATATTTTGAAAAATATTTTATGACTTTTTCAAAAAGAAAATCATTTTCTTGAATTAATACATAATTTTTCGTAGAAGAAAACATTTTCCATTAACTCATTTTCCTTTTCAAAAAATATATTTTGGGAATTGAACGAAGCGTAAAATTTGTTGGCCAAAACTGGAAAGAACCAACCAAAACCAAAGTTTCTCACTGGCAAGCCTTTGTGCATTTCACATAGAGAGAAACTGGTTCCCAACACGGAAAACCAGCAACACTCAGGTTCTTTGCCTACCAGGCAAGAGATCGACGATGATGGCAGCTCTACGGGGCCTAAGATAGAGGTCGGCGGTAACAGAAGATGGAGGAGAGAGGGGAAAAAATGAGGAATTTAGGTTTGAAAAATATAACGAATTTGCAAACAATTGTGAAACAACACTGTTTGTTTCTTATTTTGCTGACTTCGCTTTATCGGATAGTCACGTTGGACCGTTTATATTAAATTAATGCCACGAAGAATTTTTTGGCCACTCAAATTGTCAATTGCACTGAAGTGAACGCCGGAATATATTCCATTCACATTTATAACTGCAAAACCAAGCCCAAGGAGCTTCTTACATGAAAAGCTACGCTTGATCAATCTCAATTTTGTGAGCTTGCAGGGTCTTCATTCTCAAAGAGAGCTCAAATCTCTTCCAAGCTCTTGCCCTTGGTCTCAGGCAAGAAAGAAAAAAAAATAGTCGCCAACCCATGATTCCTGCAAGCAAAAAGAACATGCCCCCAAACGTTATCTCTCTCGAAATGCTGAAAAACGACATTGCCACCTCCCTGCTCACCACCTGGTTCACCGCTATGGCCAGGCTCATGCCTTGGGCCCGCAGCCTCGTCGGGAGTATCTCGAACGAGTAGAACCAAGTGATGGGCCCGAGCCCTATTGAAAAGAACGAGATGCCCGCACAGACAGACTCTACGACTGCATGATGGCCCGCGTCGGCTAGCTCCCGGATCGCTTGAGGAACTTCAAGCCCAGGCCCAGACCCGCCGTGGAGACTGCCATTCCAGCCGAGCCCAGCTTCAAGAGAGGCCTCCTCCCAAAATGGTCCGAGAAAAGAGCCGAAGCAACGGCAAAGAATGTCTTGGCAAGTCCCCATCATGATAGTCACCCCTAAAAGCTGTTGGTTATTGCTAATCCCAGCATCTTGGAAGACTTCTGGACTAAAGTACACGGCGGCGGCATTCCCTAACGCCTGCATGAAGAATTTAAGTCCAATGGCTGCTATGAGAATCTGGCGGATGCGACTCCAGAGGACCTCCTTCCAAAGCCCTGCCCGTGCCATCAGGCCAAAGCAGGCCCGTGGATCGATCAACCCCTATGTTGGTCTTCATTTGATTTAGCCTCAATTCAACTACTACCTCATCTTCTGATGTCTTGATCAGCACCCTCTTTGCTTCTTCGAATCTGCCCTCCATCACCAGCCACCTCGGTGACTCTGGTATCATCATCACGCCTGCCCTGATCGTGATTGCCGGCACTCCGCCTAACCCAAGCATGAGCCTCCAACTTATATCAACTGGTAGGCCTGTAAGGCATAGTTGGATACATTTCTAAGTAAAATCCCAACATTTATAAAGACTTCGGGCAACGAAGACAGGAATCCCTGGGTCATTGCTGGAGAGATCTCGGCAGCGTAGACTGGGGCGATCAGGAGGACATACCCGACACCGATCCCTGCGACCACCCTCCCAGCCATTAGGAACATGAAGGATGGAGCAAGGCCCATCAGAAGTGCACCGATTAGGAACGTGAAGGCTGGAAGGACTATCGTGTATCACCGGCCGATCCAATCGGAGGTCTGGCCAGAGGCGAGAGATCCAATCAGCAAGACCACATTGAGCGAACCCACCAGGATCTCAACCTGGGTTGGTGTGATCATGAGGCTCTCTCTGATGAATAGCACCGCCCCATTCATCACCTTAATATCTGTACACATTTATATACGCAAATTCAGCATTAAGTTGAACCATGGCTTTGCTTTCCATCAAACAGGTGGTAGACTAATCTAAATACACCACTTAATCCTACCATGGACCTTTTCTCTCTTTTTGGGGCGGGATCAAGACATTATGTACATACAGAAAGTAATATAATGGAAACAGTTTGTGCTAAGAACTCACCATAGCCCAGCAAAATAGAGTTGGTGGAGGCCAAGATGGCACCACCCAGAGCATATCTGTTCAGGCGAGGCTTCTGGCGACCACCGCCTTCCACTACCGCTCTACGTTCTTGGAGCCGGACTGTTTTCTTGGGGCTCGCGAGATCCTCTTCAGAAAAAACAGGGTCTGACTCGGGAACAAGAGGATCATACAAGTGTTTTGAGCGAATCCTGAATGAGTGAAGGTTGAAATGGGGAAGGGTTGAGCTTGGGTTGGTTCTGGGAATACCGCTAGTTTTCCCAAAGAGAGAATGTGGGGAAAATGTCCATACGAGGAAAATTTCAATTAAGGGCCTGAAGTGAAACCGTTTTATCAAAAAATAGCCTGAAGTGAAACCGTTTTATCAAATAAGAGCCTGAAGTGACCGATTTAGTCTCGAATAATGGTTTCAACTTGAAAGCCAGTTATATCTTATTTGCAGCTAGGAGTATTTTCGTCTAAAGAATTTTGTTTTCTTCCTTTTTTCATCTTGCTCACCTCCATCTTGACAAATGCATCAGACTCCTCACGCACGAGCTTGCACAGGTGCAAAAAAATTTGAACAATTTAGGAAAAGAAGAAAACGAAAAGATATTCAAGAAGTTATGCAGTTTTGCAAAACTGCAAATTGCGTGCTTCATTTCTGTGGCCTCCCCATCAGCAAACTTCAAAAAGCATGCTCTCTACATTATGCAATTTTGTATCCTCACCCAAGAACTCATCGATTTCGGCATAAGCCGGTTTTTAAGTTATTCGCCACCACTCACATTCTCCGATGACGATAATGAACTTGAGAATCAAGAAATATCCATGAGTGGGTTTTGTTTTTATTCAATTTGCTTGTAAAAACTTATTATGACAATTAAAGTAACAGATTTCATGCTCTCCCCGCCAATGAAATTGCCTATGCCATGATAACTTTCACTCGTAGCTTCGTGGGAATGTTTTATTGGGTCCGGGTTGGATTATTCATAATATTCATAGACGCAGCTTGCATTGAGGTGAAATATATGGCTTCTTGAGAGGGTCCAATTGTGTCATGCATGCAGGTTATTTTCAAAAGCCGCTGAATCATTCTGACCCGTGATTGAAGATCCTCGCCTTTGGTGGCAATTCGAATCAGACAGCACTCAATCTAAAAAATGAATGACTTTGGTCTACACATGTTCAAACAAATTTGCTTTTCTAACTCTGAAATATTATCTACACAGATTTGAGAGAGAATAACAAGATGAAAAAAGTGCAAAATCACTTAGAAATTCCCAAAACCACGTATTTCACTGAACAAATTAATGCACATGAGTATCACAAAGATTCCTCAAAAACCTCTAATAAATTTGGCTTAGGCACTTCAATCTGGCTTCTCCTCGCTAAGAACAATCATAGCCTGCGTGAGCATTGATTTGAATTCAAGCATCGATGACAACGAGGGCAGCAAGCTAATGGCTTACACCTCATCATGCTTCGTGCTTGACCACGACCACAAGATATGGGGATCAAATCGAGCTGAGCGTCACATCTTGGTCCACTCGTGCTCGATCTAGGGCTTGGATTGACCTCCATCTTTCAACAAAGGTACTGGAATTGCTGTTGAGGGTAATGACAAATGAGGTTGAGGGCGTTGATGGCTAATTCGGCAAGGAAGATAGAGATAGACTTTGGAGAACGCGATCTAAAGAGTGAAAAAGGCGAAGGCAAGATGATGATGAAGAAAAGAAAGAGAAGGAGAAAATAAATTAAAAAAAGAAGGAAAAAAAAAGTCTTTAAACAAAAATACCCCTAGATGCAAATAAGATTTGGTTGGCTTTTAAGTTGAGGCCCTTATTTGAAACTAAGTTGGTCACTTCATGTCCTTTTTTGAAACAGTGTCCATTTGGGTCCTTTTTTGATAAAACGGTTCCACTTTAGGCCCTTAATTGAAATTTTCCCTCCATATGAGAGAGAGTAGGTCTTAGCTTTTTATACATTAATTATTTTGTCTTGATCCTCCTTATGGACTAGGAAATGCAAGGGGTCTATACAAGAATGCAAGAAGGCAAACCACAAAAGACTAGTAAAGCTCAGCATGGTAACTTGCTAATTTTTTGTTATTTTATTCTCTGAAATAAAAAAGAACAAAAATCTATTTGATAAGCGTCGACTGATTTTTCTATTTTCCGAAATAGAAAAATAGTAGAGAATAAATTTGGAACAGAAACAAGTAAAAAAATAAATAAATTCTTATTCTTGGGAATAATTTCTAGAAATAAGTCATTTTTTTCTTTTTCTTTTTCTTTTTCTTTTCTTCTTCTTCCTCATCGCTCATCGCCCACTTGCCACTGCTGGCTAGAGAAGGAACAAGACGAAGAAGAGAGAGAAAAAAAGAAAAATCTAAAAAATTATTAAAAAATTAAAAGAAATCCTACATTATTAAAAAAAAAAAAAACTTGTGGTTGTATCAAACATATTCTTTTTCTTTTTCTATTCGAGAATAGAAATTTTGTATAATTACCAAATATTTTTTTACTCAAAAATTGTTCCGAGGAATAGAAATAGAATAAGACTATTTTTGAAAAAAATTATTTATTGAAACATAAATGTTACTAAACGCATCATAAATGTCTATCTCTTCCCTCGCTCAAGAAGTGTGTAATAACAATCAAATCTATATATTTTATCATTTGATAATTCAAGGGCACAATTGTAGAGGTCTAGCTACTGGAGATTCAAGGAACACCTTCCAAGAAATTACAAATCGGTCGAATTCATGCCTTTTGGCGTGTAAAAACTTGTTTCTAACTCAAAGCAGTTGGCACGGGGTTGGTGACATTTGAACGAGTGACCACTAGTTATTAAGCTGGAAATCATTAGATACCTTAGAATCCTAGACGTATGTACATTCAGTCCTCTAAAACTACCGGAGGATGAACATTCCCTTTATACGGGAGAAGTACACCATCAGTACCATAACTTGTATATGGCGCTCACTTTGGTGCCAAAAGTTTCTATCGGATCACCTAAGTGCCAAAAAGTTTGAAAAACGCTCACTTTGGTGCCAACTCCGATTCGGTTGGCCGGAAATCCGACGTGGCACGCCGGAGAGTATAGTCAGCATTTAAAGAACAAAACAACGCCGTTTTGTGTCTTTCCCCCAAATTCAAAACCCTAAATCCCCAAACGACGCCGTTTTGTGTCATCTTCTTCCCCGAAGACTGGTTCTTCCCCGAAGAACAGCACTAGCAGCGCCGAAGAACAGCACCAACAGCACCAGCAACACCAGCAGTGCACCAACACAACACCAGTAGTTTTCCAGAAAAGAAATCACGCACTCGCCTCCGCCCTCCCCCAATAGTTTTTCCCCATTTTCAATCACCTTGCCGACCTTTCAAATCCCCGAATCTCAGCCCCACCACCGCCTTTTCCCAAATAATATCGTCGGGTGCAGAGGAAGCGCGAGCTCGAAGAATCTCCAGAAGCATGAGCGATCTGGCCAATGGTAGCCACGAAGATCTGGAACGCCATGGAGGTCGTTGGCGAAGCTAGCTGCGACGACGGTGGCGGCCGTGGCCCCGCCATCCCCTCCTCTGCCCTCGCCATTGAAACCTCCCTCTCCCTTGGGATTTTCTGTTCGTTTTTTTTTTCTTTTGTCTTGCTGTGGCAAGCAACTACGATGGAGGTCGAGGGACGGCGGACAAAAAAACCCTAATTTCAATCCAAAAAAAAATATATCCCCAAATGAGTTAAACGGCGTCGTTTTTGTGAGGCCATCCATGTAGGACGGCAAAACGACGTTGCTTTCTTAAGGAGGACCGAAAACGACGTCGTTTAAGGCCTTGTCGATTTTTTAAAAAAAAATGCCACGTAATCATTTTGGCTGGAATCTTTCGCCGGTGGCCGGAATCTTTGCCGGTGGCACCAAAGTGATCTTTTTTCCTCCGATTTGGCACTTAAGTGATCTGACGGAAATTTTTGGCACCAAAGTGAGCGCCGTACACAACTTATGACACCGATAGTGTACTTCTCCCCCTTTATGCGGGGGCAAGAGAATAGTCACAATCGCACATTCATCGATGAAGATTAATGGGTTTTAAGAGTATATTAGAAATGATTCATCATCCATCAATCACAAAAGAGTATTTCATCTCACGGTTACCGTATGTGATAACAACATAGTGTAATAATCTAATTCAAAGCAAGTGATCTTTAAATTAAAACACTATGTAGCATGACAAACAAATTGCGTGAATAATGTGATTGGTCAATTGCACCATGTCGAATTGTGACCGATAGATAAATCACTTTTCCATCAATCATACATAAGAGAAGATTAATCAAGATTGAAATATGTTGGATGTTAAATTGGCTATAAAGTGATCGGTAATACATAATCATTAGCTACACCACGTGTACAATCATGGAGTGAACAATTAGGCATATTTATAAAATGTAATAATCTAAAATCCATGTCATTGCTCGATTTATGGAGATCCAATCGCTTTGTAATTGGAATATGCTCCCTGGTAGAGACGCCATGCACACGGAAGTTCCAAAGTCAAATGCAAAGCTTCGACCAATGAAAGAGCCATTGGTCTTGTCTATATTTCAAAGATGCAATGCATTCAGGATAAGAGAAAATAGGCCCTTAAAATAGTGAGTAGATATCTATGTGATTTGCTTAGTCTATAAATTGGTATATTATACAAGTTGAAAAAATTTCTATTCCGACTTTTAAATTCTAAGTAAGAGTTTCTTTTAACTTTTTCCTAGTTAGAGTTCACTTTTAACAATGTAAGCATGGCTTTTTTTCATATGAAATACCTACGTCTTTAACATGGTGTAACAATTTGATCATATTACTGATTTAACGTGTAGTTCTAATATTTTAACATTTGAATTTCAAGAAGTGCTTTTTTATTTATATTGATTTGCTTTTTGAAAGTAATTTTTTTTACATGCGACGCATCACGGGGAGGGTTCTAGGGATTAAAGTACCTTCTCCAAAGATCTGATAGATGAGATGGTCTTTGAATCAGGGTGCATCATCCTTCTCACCTAGAAAGAGGTGATCATCCTTCCTTCTTTTTTTTTATTAGGAGGGGGGAGAAAATATTGGATACCCTAAAAGCTCCACATCATTTTTACTCTGAACTATTCAGAGTGTGACACGTGTCCGTGTCAGGTCCCACTTCTCCAGCGCACTCCTCTGCCCTCTCTTCCATAGGCCCTGGCCCACCTACGCTCTCTATCCTCTCTTCTCTGCAAACCATCTCTCTCCTCTCTCCTCTGTTCTCCTCTCTATCTCTCTCCATCAGACTGCCACAGGAAATTCGCCGCTCTAGAGAGGAATCCCTAAACGGGCGGTCCATCGACACCCCAGGAAGAAGGCTCGTCCTTTAACTTCAAGCCCCGTTTGGCGGAGGCGAGCAAGAGCGAACGCGAGGTTGACGAAGATCACGGTCACGGATCTCCGACCTCTCCATTATGCTCCTTCAAGCATAGCCATCCCAAACTATCTCCCTCCTTCCTTCCCTCCCCTCCCCTCCCTCCCTTCCTCCCTCAAGCAAGTGCTACGAAATCTCCGAACCAAAAGCACTCTACTCCGACAGCTCCTCCAAACCGGCAGCTTCCTCGAAGCGGGGACGGCTTTGGCTACGCGACGACAACGAGGAAAAAGTTGTCGGCTTCCGAGACGGACCGCGCAAAGGTGTCTGAGAACTTTCGGGCCGAGGGGAGGGCGCGGGTGGTGATGGTGCACGCGAGGTGGCGGTGGTGGCGGTGGCAGTCGCCGGCGGCTCGTCGTCTGAGAACGCGGGATTGGCTTTGGGAAGAGAGAGAGAGAGAGAGAGAGAGAGAGAGAGAGAGAGAGAGAGAGAGAGAAGCGGCGCTGGTTGCCTCCATCGCCCCCGACTCTGATGCCAACGCCTCTGGAGAAGTGGGACCTGAACGCGGACGCCGTCACCTTCCCAAGCCCCACCAATAGGCACCCCAGCAGAGGCGGAGGGGAGAACGGGGAGAGAGAGGAGAGAGACGGTCTACAGAGGTGAGCAAAGGAGAGAGGAGAGAGAGTGTAGGTGGGCCAGGCCTATGGAAGAGAGAGCAGAGGAGTGCGCTGGAGAAGTGGGACCTGACACGGACACGTGTCACACTCTGAATGGTTTAGAGTAAAAATGATGTGGAGCTTTTAGGGTACTCGATATTTTCTCGGGAGAGAGGGGGGGTTTTTGGAGGAGAAAAGCCACTTTGCCTCTGAAAAGGCGAGGAAGGTGGGCGTGTGGCCAACACACGCCTCTGGAACGGCATAAACTGATTAATGGTGATCATCGTGGATTGTGATGCGGACCCAACGCAAAAAAATTAAAAACATGACACCAAACTCCTCAATTTGTCGATTTTTCAAATGTTCTTTCGCTTCCGGAAACACCAAGATGGACAAGGCAACCGGCATGAGTCCCCATGGATGGCGACTCCTGCATGCAAATAGGGTTCCTCAGAGCTGCGCAAGAGGCAGTCTAGGTGCTTCGTAGAGCTATTATCTTCATGTTCACACTTGTGTGGAGTAAAGAAGGAAGTTTGTCAAATTATCAAGATTTGTTTGATGGGAGAGTAGCCATCGACAAAGAATTGTCACTGTATTCTGGATAGAAAAAATGGGGTCAAAGGGATAATTCTTGGGGCGAAAGAGTTTAGGTATAAATCAGATTTAAGCTCTATTATTAAAAGTCAAAGAATGTTACCTCCTCCTCTCAAGGGAAGAGCAGCAAGACAAGACTATTATGGGATGATATTGATCGATAGTTACATGAAAGAAAAATGCAAATCGACAAATGTTGTATACATATTGGACCGAATTAGATAAGAAGTGAGAGGACAAGCGAGCAATCCTCACAAGGTCGGGTGTCACATGCCAAGTGACATAAGTAGGGGATCACTAGACTGTTTTTGGTTGAGCTTTGGGGAAGTGACTGTTACCACCTCCTCTTAAGGGAAGAGCAGCAAGACAAGACTATTATAGAATGAGATTGATCGATAGTTACATGAAAGAAAAATGCAAATCTACAAATGTTGTATACATATTGGACCGAATTAGATAAGAAGTGAGAGGACAAGCGAGCAATCCTCACAAGGTCGGGTGTCACATGCCAAGTGACATAAGTAGGGGATCACTAGACTGTTTTTGGTTGAGTTTTTGGGAAGTGACTTTTTTTTTCCAAAGATCTTTGGCTCGAGGTGTATTTGCTTTGAATTTTTGTGTGAATTTTTGCAAGGTGGCCATAAAGTTAAAAAATAAAATGAAAAACAAGGGGAGCAACTCTTCATTGTCTTGAAGGGCTTAGGCGAGGGCTCATAGGGCCACCGTGAGCCCAGGAGAGGGTTTGAAGGTCACACTACCTAGGCACGGCGACGCCAGGGTCACATTACCGTAAGTGGTTGCCTCAGGCGATGACACTTGACAAAAGTCGACCATTGCGTGATCCCAAGAGTCGCCTTGACGCTTGACCGTTGACTCTTGACCATCGGCAACGCTCGACCATCATCGACGCTCAACCTTCAGATCTCACCTAACAATCACGAGCGAGGGTGACATTAGAGAATGATGAACTAGGCAAAAACCCAGGCGTCGTGACCTTTGGCGGGGGACCCAAGCGCAGAAAGCTCGAACTTCAACGATCGGAGAAGAGCACTCACGAGCGAGGGCAAGACAAGAATATGAAAATACCAGTTGAGGCAACTTTGGAAGGAAAAAAAAAGTTTATCAACCTTGGAAGCTATCTTCCGAAAATGTTAAAAGCCCAAAGTAGATGAAGACCTATTTTGAGAATTTAGCTTTACCAATGATGACATTTCTCTAAAGTGGTACAAAAAAATATTGCTCAAACGTCCTAACTTTTTTTCCAAGAAACTTTAGAGAGCTCAAAATCCATTGGGAGGGTAAACCAAATGCATCCCGGTGAATTCGTAAGTAATTTCTCACATCGAGGGAAGGTTATTCGTGTTGCAAGTGAGCAATAAGAATACGCTGAATGAAGTAGAGAGATTATGATAATAGGGATGAGCATAATTCCAAGGTAGAACTTGGAACAAAAGAACCGAACATGTGCGGATTAGGGGTGAGCATCGGTCTAGGGTCAACCCCTGGACCGACCTGGGCGCCCCAACCCTGCTTGGTCTGGTCCGGTTCCCAGGAGACTGGGTCGGTTCTTGGTTCTAGAATTCTGGACTAGCACTGCGGAGTCGGTCCTGGTCTGAGAGTTCCGGTCGGTCCAACCCGAACCAACCCCGACTATATATATATTTATTTATAATTTTTTTATATAGAAAATCTTAAAATAAACGGCATTAACAACATTAAACAGCTCTTTAATGAGAAGTTCAAGTAATTTTACATTGTTCTTTAATAACTTAGGTTTTTAATGTTTTTTATGACGTCAATAGTCATAATTTACAAAGGAGGAAAATGTTTTTGTGATTAGTCCTCACGGCGTCCAAAAAAGCACCTTATGGCATCCTTCTCTAGTATTTGTTCTCTTCTATCTTATTTGTCCTCTTAGTTTTCAATTTGCCAAAATCGAAGGATCACCACTCAACACTTGCCTCGCTCGCGTTGGGTCACTCGTGCCGCTCACCACTTGATGCTCGCTTGGCTTGTTGCTTTCCGCTCGACATTCAATGCTCATTCTGTTCGACGCTCACCCCACCTGACCCTCACTGCTTGCTTTCCTTAGCTGACCTCGCTCGTCATCGAATCCATTGAGTCAGTACAGTTCTCGGTTGCCCTTTCAAGGAGTACAAAAACTGAAATAAAAAATTATTGGTTGGTCTTGGGTTGACCTTGAAACCAGACTGAACTCATTGGGTCAATCCGGTCCTCAATCGCTTTTTTAAGAAGTACAAAAAATTATCGGTTGGTTTCGGGTTGACCTTGGAACCGGACCGAACCAAATTCCAGGACCGAACCCATTGGGTCGGTCCGGTCCTCGGTCCTAAGCTTAATAGAATCGGTCCTCAATCTCAAAAATTAAGGACCAGCACTGTGCAGGTTGGTCCTAGGGTTAGGAGGTAGACCAGCCCAATCCGGACCAAGCTCACCCCTAGCGCATATGTGTTCTAGGTTTTAGAATATGCGGAAGCGATTCCAAGTTCTAATAAATTGGGACTTGTTCCAAAGGTAGCTTCTAGATTCTAGGTAGAATTTGGATGTAATTTAAAATTTCTACCTCATATTTACAAGTACATTTTTGCTATTTAAACCTGAATTGATTTGTTGAAGTCAAAGCAAAGTTATGGACTATCACCAACTGGATAGAGCCACTGAGTCCTCATTTGGTTGCGGTGCACTTAAAATGATCTAGAAAACTAGGTAACTTCAATCCTTTTTTTGTGTCGAAGTTTAAAAAAAAAACAACAACAAATTAGGCTTAAGTAAAAATGAAACAAAAAAAAAAGGAAATTATTCAGTTTCCATGTATACCCCAGAACTTGGAGAGGGTAGGTTCTAGCGGGATATGTAAGGTAAGTTTTAATTTCCAAAAAAGATGAACCTATTTCAACAAGTAAATTGCAGATAGAACTTAGATAGAACCTAAAACCGCTCATCCTTATATGATAGGACAAGCAATCATCTTTAACACACTCGATGCCAAATCGCAAGCAAGTAGTGTTCTATTGTTTGAAGTAGTTGGAGGGACAAGATGTACTTGTAGGCAATATGCAATCTTAAAGGAACTCTCAATGGTAAAATTGCTCCCAAAAGTCCTTAAATGAATTGAGGAGGACATATAATGAGAGAGTTATGACGGGAGATGAGCATGTCTTGTTATGTGGGAACCCATAATTGACGTGTCATGGGGCATATCGATCAATAATAGATTGCAACATATCACGACAACATGAACTCAGCATAAGTTATTGTGCTGCAAGGATGCTAATTGACATGAAACCGAAGGGTTAGGAGATTGGTCAGACCTTGTTTAACGAGCCTCGTTCAATACTATGAAAGCCAAAACTGTCCATGACATCCTGGTAAGACATGTCTTTGATTAGTTACCAGCTGGCAATAGCCAGTTACATGGGCCACCGTTCTTGTCCTTTTTCTAGCCCATAGTATCGTAAAACCACCCTAATTTGGGCCTTAAATAGCGAAATTGGGCTTGGGCACAACGTTGGTCGATTTTGCTTAATTCACCCAACATGGCCCGAATGTTCCTTTTTGCTTCGGTAGCCCATGTGACTTGATTACCCAAATTGGTCAATGTGACTGGCGAAGAACAGATGGGTTTTCGGCTCGTGGAAATGGAGTCCTATCATTGGAAGACAGCAAGTATGCCTGGATTTCGTAAAGCAATTTGGGTAGCCACTTTGAGTTTTAGGATTCGAAATGGCAGGATTTGAGCTCATAGAGCAATAGGGATAGCTCACTACTTCTTAACCTGTGAAACTGTAGCTTAATTTTCAAGCAACGGATCGGCGGTTTTTCAGTACAAATTCATAAGATTACAAATTCAAAAGGTCTAAATCATAAGAAGAAGAGGAGGATTGCATATACATAAGATTTCAATAAACACTATAAAAGCAGATCAACACAATTACTCATGCGCGGACAATATACAAAGGAGAGGATCGATTCAACATCGGGAAATGAGAAACGTAAAAGTTTGTACGATGGCTTAAGAGAGAATTGTTAGCGATGCTAATCAATAATTCACGAAACAATATCTGTCAACATTCAATTGGCATTGTTTCTCCATGTGTCACTGTAAACACGATGCACCAAGCACGCGGACAAGGGAAACACCGTGGTGACGGAACCTTAATCTTACTTTCTTCTTCCTTTCGCAGGTCATTTCAATATTTTTGATGACTAAAGAGGGTGGCGCAGCAAATATGAAAGGGATCTCTGGTCAATTCCTCGCCACTTTATTAAGGAATCATTGCCAGCTTTTATTTGGGAGTGAAATGTTAAATTCGAACTCCCCATGATCTTAGTAGGACATCTCCCTTTTTTGTTTTTACTTTTACAATTAACCTTCCAAATTAGTATGCGTATTTTTTTCCACAAAAAATATAGGTCAAATTGATGTCCTCACGACATATTTGTTCTAAATTAAGATTTTCTTCTGAAAGAAATACCCTGACCGATGAAAAAATACGAAAATGGTTCGGAAGTGCGTATTCAATTTTTTTGCCTTTGAGGCGAGGAGGGAGTAGCGGTGGAATTCGATCACGAGGTGGACAGCTTCAAGATTGTCGCCAACCACATGCACGCTAATTTTCCACACTCCCGGGCACGTGATCGAATGGTGGAACCACCCCCAGCAGGACCAGTACCACGGACCCCCATCAGTTACCCCACTTGCGAATATCAGGAACGGTCCACACATCAACTTGAACATCGCTCCACGTTCGCATTTGATTTTCAAAAGTACTGTTGAACATCGCTGTTGATGTCGACAAGTGGGACCATTGATACCGTCGGATATTTGTCGTCTGCTTGTAAAATAAATTAAAAGGTTTTTTACCCTAAAGGTTTGTTATCCTGCGCCGAAAAAGTGTGAATGCGCATGTAGTAAATCAAAATTTGACACTAATCAATAATTATTATTTTATTAAATTATAAAAAATTAATTATATCGTCTTCTTGAAATGATATGATTAGTCATAAATGAGTTACTAATATACTATTTACTTTTATTTATTATCTATTTAATTTCGAATTTTTATATATTTTTTCAACGTAATTTTTGAAAATACACCTCCACTCATTTGGCAACATTTTCCAAAAGCTCGTCACTGTTTAAAGATAAGTATATCGGTTTTTGGTATAAATCGTCACGAAGTCTTGTTGAATTTTCTTTTCAAAATTATAACTATCACTTTCAGAATTGCTATCTGGTAGAGGATGTTAGGCGCCATTATTTGGGCGACAAATAATTTTTTAAAAAAGATCTCAAATCTGATTTCATTGTTCTTTCCCATATATTGTTTTTTTTCCCCGTCCCGTGATGTCTGTGGACACTTTGATTGGACGCGTCTCTCTGGCTCTGCCCCGCTCTCTGAGAAGTCCCGCTTTGATCGAACGTTGATTGGACGGCACCACAGAGTCAACAGACACATGCAGACAGAGAGAGCCAGGGAGGGGGCGAGGCGAGCGGGTCCGCCTCTTCCCCCCACTCTCTCTCTCTCTCTCTCCGTTCTCGAGAACCTCCCACTTTGCGTTTCGCTTCCAACTACTCAAATATCAAAATTATTGTACTTTTTGCTTTTTGGCTTTTTCAAAGTCTACGGCACGGCCATGTGCAACCTCCGACAGAGTGAGAATCTGCAGCTCTTTCGTACGTTTGAATGTGTTTTTTCTCTGTTTTCTTTTGTCATTTCTCAATTCCATCTATCCTCTCTTTATTTAAACATTAAAGTATGTATATCCTTGCCAACATATATCATGAAAAATTCAAATTAATATACCTACGACAAATCACGAAAAATTCAAAATTAATACATTCGGATCAATTTCAATTTATCCCAAATATTAGACTTATGATAAATTTACGTTAAATTAATTTTTTGACTATTAAAAATCTAAAATTAGTACATTTATGATAGATATGCCTTCTATTAAATTAGATTAATACCATTAAAAATATAAAATTAGTACAATTATGACAAACGGATAATAAAATTTCACATTAGAATGCCAATTTTTTTTTTTTTTGGTCTGAGAATGCCAATTAACCATGTGTTATCCAACTTTAGAATTTGACGGTAAAATTTAACAAAAATTAATAAAGGATAAATTTGTCATAAATATACTAATTTTTGTAAATTTGTCAAAAATATACCGAATTAGTATTTTTTGTGGTCTAAAAATTACTTTGAAATAAATTTATCATAAATGTATCAATTTTGAGTCTTTCATAATATTAACTCTAGCGTGTATATTTCGACCTCGCAACGTGCAAAGATGATGCAGATGTATCTTGGTTGGAAAATAAAGTGCCCTATTTTTAATTGGAGAAAAAATATTATTTTCTCATACATTTAAATTAACTAACATCAGCCCGTCAATTAACCGGTGAACCATTCTAACGCGGAGAAGTTTTGAGTTCCAAGGCGGTTACCTGCCTTCCTTGATTGCTGAGTGTGCCTTCCCTAGGCATATCACTGAAGCAGTCTCCTCAAGATGCTTGGGAATAGACCAGAGGGCATCATTATCTTTTGGTAATTTATCATAGGAGAATTTATAATTGAAGAATTTCACTAGCTTTTTTCCTTTAAAGTAATTACGGTTTCTTTTTTCTCCTACTGTTTTTCTTTTGATCAAAGCCTTCTTCCTTGCAAAGCACATATGGAAATGTCACGTTCAACGGCTTCGTGAAAGGGAATAAGATAGGTTAACGGTAACTTTTGTCGACTATAAATTTATGATATGGGGGTTCTAAACATCTAGTGATTGGGATAAAATATGATAGCATAATATTTTCTAAGAAAATGTCAATTAAATATTATAATATTTTCAAAGCATTGCAATCTAAAAGACTATTTCGTACCAACATAGACACATTTTGATATGTAACGTACGGAAAGAATTAAGATTACAATTGTTTTTAATGTGTTTTTGGAAGATGAAGTAATTTTATTTTTTCAGTTTGAGAATGTTGATACATTTTTTAAGTGTATTTAAATGGCTAGCGTGCCACGCAAAATAAAACAACATTCCGTGCAGCAAGTTTCATGTGGTGTATTTTCATATCCAGATATAGAATCAAACACTAAACACGAGTTGACTTGAGACGGGTCATTAACTGATACTTTAATATTTCTAACAAATATGCCGAATTTTTTTTGGCAACTAATACCCGAGCACATCTCTAAAGATCGCATCTTTTTCAAACTATTGCTTAAATATCTTAAAATTTTCAATTAGACCCTTGTTCATGTGTAGACTTGTAAAATGGGTGAGTTGGTTGGGTTTAGGTCAAATCATAAATTATTTGACTCATTTGATCTGATTATGGTCCATTTATCGTAATACAAATTTTTTTACCTATATTCGATCCAATTCATTTAACCAAATCCATGAAAGCTTGTTTCCTATGATTTTAAAAAAAAAAAATGATATAACTAAAATACTTTCACATAATAAAAATATAGTGGACAATTTTTATAATTTAAAAAAAAAATTTGAGGCTTTGTTTTTTTAAATGTTTTTTAGAAAGTCATTTTATAGAAAAATAACAATATTTTCGGTTGTTTGTTTGAAATATGAGAATAAATTAGAAAACATCTTCTGTCATTTGGTAAGGAAAATCTGATTTGATTTTCTTTCATACGCTCCTTTTAATTTTTTTTTTTTGTTTTTAATTAGTTTTATTTTTATTTTTATTTTTCCTTCTTCTTCAGCCGATCGCCAACCATGGCAATGATATGTGACTGGCCACAGATGAGCTTTAGTCGTGCTAGATTGGCTAGGCTAGAGCCTGCCAAACGTCGGAGAGGTCTCGATCTCGCCAAATTGGCAAGCTCAAGCCTCGCTAATGCCGAACCTCAGTGAGCCCGTCCCTTGCCTAGCCGATTGTTGCCAATCACGTGGCTAGCCACAAGTGAGGAAGATGGAAGAAGGTAGAAGAAATGAAAAAAATAAAAAGAAAAAGAAAAAAAGAATTATAATTTTGATTTTTTTATTTATTTTTTTAAGACTAAAGAGAGAGAGTGTGTGCAAGCCTAGTGGGTTAAAAATGAGTTCTAAACTCAACCGATAAAAACCCATTTAAGATGGGCTTTTTAAAATCGAAGTGACTTATTTATGTTTTAAAATTTAAATGAATCATATATGAGTTTAAAATTCATTTTGATATGTCTATTTATACAAAAGAGTATTAAATAAAATTATTTCTCCTAATGAATTCGGTGCTGTGTATCACCGTTAACGATTTTTTTGGTCAAAAGAAACTAACACATCTAATTCAAATAATATTATACTTCGCATGTTACTTAGCTTTAATAAAATATGAAGCAAGTTGGAGAAGTAGTCATATTTTAGGGGGAACTGTCCTCATCTTTTGTGGACACATGGTCACTCCTTTGTTTCCAGCTGTTTCGCCTTTTACTTAAGAGTAACCGGTAACGCCGAGATTGAATAAGATTGAAAAGAAAAAAAAAAAAAAACTTAGAGAACTGCTTAATTGGAATAAAATAGGGATTAGGGATTAGGTGGGATTTGAAATCCTTTAAATATCCTCCGGACAGTAAAAGTCTCATCATATATTTGATATAATTTAGGATAGGATTAAAAATATTTAAAAATGTCGTGAAGAAGATTTATGAAATTTAGAAAGTTCTTTATTTTTCCACTGCAACCATTTCAACAAACGCTGAGAAGAGCATGAAAGTCATTTCCTCCATTGATGAGGGCGGACAAATCAAGCAAATTGGACTTGACCCAAATCGGCTGCAATTGGTTTTTGGCTGGAATCCGAGTTGTAGCTTTTTAAAAATCTGAAAACCAAATTGAGGAGGTTCTGCTTTTGCGTGAGGGTGGGTGCAAAAGAGAGAGATGCCGAAGAGGACGACAACCGTTTACTTGAGCAAAGACACCGCATGGTCCCGACTCCATATCGTTGTTTACTACTACAAGTACTGCTGCTCTCACATCCTCATCACTGCTTCTCTCTGTCTGTGCTTGATTTGGTATTCCCTATGCTTTAAATCTCTCGGGAATTGAATTACTATTTGTAAAAAACTTCCGAGAACAGATCCTTAAATGCCCTGATGTCTAAGCCGAAAGGGACAAGAAGAGAATTGATAGTGAAGATGGAGAGGTTGGCAAGGACGTTCTTGATGGGCTCGAGGAGGGCGTCCTTGGAGGGGAAGCAAGGGGAGGAGGAGTGAGTGATGGTGATGGAGACCGCGTAGCTGGAGCGTTGTGCGTGATGTTGATGGAGCCGTGATTAATAAGTTATTTTCAATTTTTCTTATTCAATCTGAATTTATATCACTCTTATCTCAAATTTTTTATCCAGCATTTTATCCAAATATATCTAGTCAGGAGGATGTCCAAATACCGAGTAGGATAATTTGTTATTCTATCTTAACATAAATCTAAACCACCAAACATAACTAAGTTTCATAAATTAAATTAATTAAGTTTATAAGGTATCATTTGTTGATCTTTACTTAATCTGTAGTCTACACAGCTAAGGTCTTAGATATACTTCTTTTTCCCAATTTGAATCGTAACTCCTCGTTATTAGGGGTGATTGGTTCTAAATAAAAAATATGGAACCTACCCATCAAAACTGGTACCAACCCATTCTTTTTTGTTTTGCATTTTATTGCTCCATCATAAAAATTAATTTGCAAAAGTTCTCAATTATTTTGTACAAAAGTTCTCAATTAAGAGACTTCCAAGGTTTGATCTTGAATGGGTTCTGTTTGGATCACACGAGACTGAGAACTAAAAAACATGAACCCGTTAAGACTGGTTTTCAAAATTTCTTACTAGGAATCGAATCAGCTCGAGCACTCTAAAAGTCCAAACGTAGAAAATAAGGGAGAATAAGTCAGGAAAGGTTCGAATTGAATAGAGTAGAAAGAGTATCACAAATGTTGCTATATTTTAATGGAATTCACGGAGGAAAGCTTCAATAGCATCGATCACATGCCAAATGGCCTGACTGAAGGTCAAGAGAGAGACTCGAATCTCTCCAATTTGGGGAAGAAAATTAGCGGAAGTTCCTCACCAACCGAAGGCGTGTCAAGTTGGAAAAGCCAGCAGCCATGCGGCCCCCCTGGTTCAAGGATTCGAATCACAGCTCTGCATGGTGCCGAGATAACCCTGAGAGAGGAGGGAGAGGAGGGCGGATTAGGAAGACAAAAAAAAAAAAAAAAAAAGTTGTAAAAAAAGGGCTTGTCGAGTTGTAGGACCCAACCAAACCAAAAGTAATCTCCCATTTTACTTTCTTTGTACATTTGTATGAGTCGTATTGATATTCTTGATAATTAGGAGGATTGAGCACTAAATGCGGAGGATCTCTAGTCAAATTCGTTTGCCACCTTGTTAGGAATCACTGCAAGCTTTATTTGGGAATGAATGTCAAATATGATCTCTTCACAATCTACTCCCACCTGCCTTTTTTTTGGGCACTTCTACAATTAGGCTTCCAATCAATTCGGTAAAAAAGGCAATTCTTGAATTGGTACCACTCAAAATATTTGTCCCAAACTAATTTTCGTCTCGCAAAAAGTTTCAAACTGGTAGTTTGTGGTATATTTACTCAAAACTAATCTTTATCGTGTGAAAAACTTAAATAAGTATTTTTTATCCAAATCTGCCATCCATTAGCATTTCATCTAATATACCGTCTTTATGCATACCAGATAACTGCTAGACGGATCGGACAGTCTAGGAGGCACGTGACTTTCTTTTTTTCTTCAGCTATTGTACTTGGACGAGGAATCCTTTTTCACTATGAAATTTGGAGAGTTTTGGAAAATGATCGGACTGGGTGGCGGTGCAGTTCAATCATAAGGTCGACCGCGTTGCGCACGTAGCACCAAAAATTATGGCAACCTTCAGAACCCTAACTTTCACGGTCCCCATTCTTTTTTTTCTTTTTTCTTTTTTTGGGGTCAGACAAAACTCTCCATTTACACAAACCAAAAAATACTAAAAATTACGAATACTAAAGAAATAGAAAAGAAGAACAAGCGTAACCCAATTAGAACAAAAAATGGTTACTATCACGAAAAAAAATTCTAAACTGGAATACCTATTATAAATTTATTAAAAGTTAACTTTTTGATAACAAAAAATCTTAAATTGGAATATCTATAATAAATTTATTCAAAATTAATATTTTGACAACAAAAAACCCTAAATTGCCACACATTATCTAACTTGACAATTTAATCATAAAATTTAATAAAAATCTATGGAGGGTAAATTGATCATATGTGTACTAATTTAGGATTTTTTGTAAAAAAAAAAAATTAGTTTGAGATTATAAGTATACTTATTTTGGATTTTTGTGATATTAATCCTATAAAAATAATAATATTTAGAATTGGTGATTTTAAATCATCACATCAACTGCTGATGTGGTATATTATAGATTCACATCCACTTATAATTTAACAAGTGTCCAATTGCGTGGAAGTAATTAAACACGCATTCGGTCATGGAAGTTGTTTGCTGGAGTGGTAACACCTCCACTCGCGCCAGTCACCAATGGAGTCATCGAAGTTGCGTTCTGCGTGTCTAAGCCAAGCCTTCCCTCCTTGCATCGACAACAGTAATGCCAATGAAGGTGATAACAACCATGAAGGAGTGATGGGCCCGAGATGTTTGGCTCAAGCCACCGTCCATGGTCGACTGAAGGCAAAAAATATGACATTTTCTAGTAGACTTATGGTCTGGCAAAGAAGATGGTTGTTGTTTAGAGTAATTAAATATAAAACCATGCATTCATCTAACAGTTTAAACTTTTATAATAATTGGCGATGACTCTACAAAAATATTACATAATATCAAAGCTGAAGGTTCTTAATTTGAAATTTTTTAGGCCCCATTTGCCTCCTTAATTAAATTTCCATTCTTAATAATAGGCAAATAACAGAAAAATAGATTAAGCATAAGGGAAGTGTTAAAGTAATTACATATAAAACCATGCATTCCTATGATAGCTTAAGTTTTTAGAATAGTTGGTGATAGTTTTACAAAATCTTATAGCTGTCATCTCCGGCTTAAGTTTTTTTAACAGTTGATGGTTTTATAAAATCTTACAATTGTCATCTCCAAATTTGCTCCGTGTTTCTTCCTTTGTCAAAGAAGATGGCTTTCATATTTAGATCTACCGTGCATCATTTTTGGTCAGCTCTTTCTAGCAGATTTGCTGAGCGACGAGGATCAAGCTTGGCAAAGGAGAGGTTTTCATCTTAGATCTATTTGTGCATCTTCTTTGTTTGGTTATAAAAGGATGGCCTTTTCCTATAGATTTAGGGCGCGCATGACAAAATTTCTATTTCAGAAATTGATTTATGGTCAGAAATTAATTTCTCAATTTCTATTATCCGAACAAGTTTCTGAGCAAAAAAACCCGTTTGATAATGACTCAAAATTTCTATTTCTAGAACAGAAATCCGTTTGATAACAGAATAAAATTTCTATGTCTAGGAATAAAAATTGATTAGATAACAACATAGGAAATCCTCAAATACAAAATAATAGTTGAAATAATACTAATATATTACAAAAGTTGAAAATACAATTTCATGGAATTTCCTATTACATGTGCTTACGTTTCCTATTACGTAATATTTTCTTTCGAAAAATAAACAACGTAGCAAAAAAAATCAATTGAAATTCAATTGTAGTGAATATGTCGTTATGTTTTTGCCGAAATTGATTTCACATTAATCAAATAAGTCTAATGATGGTCATGATTATAATAGTTTAATCTCTTAAAAAAATCCTAACTTCAAGTCTAATTCCAATTTCTTTCCAAATTTTGTTAAAAAAATCATCACCGTGTTCATAAATCATCACCAGTTTTTCAAAATTATCAACGCTAGGATTATTTAAAGATTTATTATAAAAATCTGTATTTTATATTGACACTCTTACAAGAACAACAGATTCTTTATTAGATCTCTTTTTACCCATGTCTTGATAAGTGAGGACACTATATAAAAGAAAATCGGATGAAACCCTAATGATTTGACCCCTTTTTACCGCCTCAATATGAAATTTATGATAAAAAAATAGTTAGCCAGATACAATCTGTTGTCTAGCGTATTACGGAAGAGTAGGTGAAGAAAAACTCATTAGATATAAATATGGCAAGTTGACTATTACCATGCGTGAAATCTCTTGCGTGCAACAAATGAAACCTTGTTCATTCAATTCCCACCATCGGCCCAATGGTTAAGATTTTCAATCAATATTGATTGAAATGATTATATTAAAAAAATCATTAAAATATTTTGGACTAAATTAACTAAATTGAAAAGTTGAGAAAAAAAATTTTCTATTTCTATTTCAAAAACGATAAGTTAAAAATTTTAGCTTATGATTTATTCGATTTCTCTATTTCTATAATAGAAATTTGTTTCAGAAATAGAGAAATCAAATTGCGTTACCAAACGGATTTCTGTTCCAAACTTGTTCCGGGGAATAGAGAAATAGATAAATCGATAAACATAAATTTTATCATGCGCGCCCTTAGCGAGCCATGAGGACACCCATGGCATGGACACTCAACATCTTGTCCTTGGCCGCTGACTCCATTGGTTCCATATCATGGGCTAAGTTCTCTTATACTAAAAAACCCTTGTGAGCGGACTTTGGTGTCATCGGGGTTAAGAATACGTGATGCAAAAGTGATAATAAAAATGGTTCATAGGAATGATATCAAAGTGTTCGTGTTAGGAGTTTAATAATAGAAAGACTATAACTCTAAAAAGCTCTGAAGTTAAAGTTGACCTTTCATGCACGAACTAGTTGGGAGCTAATATTGATCTCTTGATAATGCTATGGTAGACCAAAATCAGTTGTTGTACCGAAGTAATCTATGCGTCCCGAATTAAGTTGGGCATGATACAATTCTATACGAGAATGCTACTTTGCCACACCGTTCTTAGGAATAACAATAGAAGGAAGGCTAGCTTAGTGTTCTTGGCTCACCAAGCGTCGCACGAGCTATTCCGGGATCAAGAATTTGTTGGCCCATAACAAATGGTATCAGATACAAGGATCCCACTGGTAGGTAAGTGATTTACCCGGTCTTGTGAGGATAAAGAGTGATCATTGGGTCAAGAGGGCTTGGACAAGGTGCGACTTTCGTCTAACCTCTGGGATGGGTCGAATAGCTCATAAAATAGGGAAAACATTTCTAAATCAATTGGAAAATCTCAAGAGAAGGTCCACTACCATGTTTCCAACAAGGGGAGAAACCTCTATTGGTTTGTCGAGATTAGAGGAGGCCTAATATGCAAAACAAGGTGCTACCAAGGGTCCACAGTTGGCTCTAAATGTCACAGTTGTCAAGGAGAGTACAAGTGACCAAAGATGTGCAAACAGTTGTGATAGGGGGAAGTCATTAATGGAGTGTAGTGGTAGTTTTTACTGGGTAAGGGTTGACCATTCACGTAAGTCTCGAGGGAGGGTCATTGATGGTTGGGGAATGTAGGGAAGCGACATGATAGCTTGCAATGAGGGCATTGCAAGATCGAGTGAGCGAGAATGTCAATGACTGAGTTTTCCCATACTTTAGTACTCTTGTGAGTTGAGTTTGGTGTCATCATAGTAAAGAGTGAGTAATTCAAAAGTGATGATACAACTGGTCAAGGCATTTGTGTTAGGAGTATTATGACAGAACAATTAAAATTATAAAGAGCTCTGAAACAAATTGATTGGGAGCTGATATTGTCATTCAATTAGACAACGATAGGTCGAAATCAATTGTTGTGCCGAAGAGTTTTGTGTATCTTGCTTGAAGGCCCAGATACTTGAGCTAAGTATGGTGTAATATGATTCGGTACGAGGATAATATTTACCACACTGTTTTTAGGAATAATTATAGGAGGAAGGCTGCCCGAATGTTCTTGGCTTACCAAGCGGTGCACTGACCAATAATTTTTCTGCCCGAGACACTTGGTTGGTACCTAGCTCACCCATGGCCTGGACGCGGCGCCGGTGATTGGATGCGGAAGAAGGAGAGCCCAAGAGAGAGAAAAAATTCAGTTTTTTATTTAATTTCACTCAGCTGTAGTGATGAAATGGACATGTTTTTGGTTTTTAAGTAGATATGAGTGAAGGTTTGAAATCAGTGAATATTTTATTGTAAAGTCGGGATTCCTAAGTGGAGGTATAGCTCACCTGCTGAATTATCCCCAAACCACTACGTCAATTGATTGTCCCCACTAAACATCCCTCGCGCTCATCGTTTAACGTTGTATTGGTTTTAGGATTTTGCTACGGTAACGGCACCGTTAAATTCCTGTGAATTACCATGCTTTGTTGACCACAAATGGCCATTCATAAGGAATCGGCAACTGGAATACAACATGAAGCGAATTCAGTGAAAAGAAAAAATCTTGATAAAAAATTCTAAAATGTTGGACAATATTAATTTTTTCCAGAAAATATGAAACCAACAAGAAAATATACCTGATATCTGTGAACTTCTTAACACTTTGAAATAAACTTAAATGTATGACCCCCTCCCCCCCCAAAAAAAAAAGCTACTTAAATGTAAAATTCAATTATTTATAGTGTACTTGTGAAAACATTTTCACCAATTATAGATCCAATGAAAGTCAAATTTGTAACCACACATGTATTTTAACATAATTTAATGAGATTTTAAAGTATTACCGAACAAGTGAAAAAATTCGAGAGTTGGTTAGGATTGTGAAAAGTGGTGTTGTACGAAAAAACGAGTGAGGTAAAAAATTTATTCACACGATATTAAATTTTTAAATAAGTTTCAATTTTGGTTAGACACAAGATGCTCACTATTTTGATTTTGGAGTTAATTTGGATTGCCATGTCTCAAGCACCATTTATCGATAGGTGGTTGAGTTTTTGATTTTGACAAAATTGTATTCATTTTGCAAATGATAAATATTTTCCTTTCATGCTACAAATGTGAAAAAAATGTTTTGAAAATGCAATTAATATCTGACACGAAGTTAAAAAGAAGAGAATTTGAGGAATTTCTTTATATTTTCACTAAATTGATTCAATATGCACTATTTACATTTATTTATAAAAGATACATAATCAAGATCAATCATTAATTAATTTAGGTAATCCATCATATATCTAACACTCCCTCAACCACTGGGGGTTCGCCACCCTTCTATCTTAGAAGGGAGAGGTTGGGGGTTCAAATCCCCACATTCTCAGGGGGGATTGGGGTGGGGACGATTTCATTTCATGAGTGGGTTTCGACTCCCACGCCCTGCAAGGAGGCATAGCAAAAGTCTGAGAGTGAGTGTTAGAGTAGGATTAGCGTAGGACATACAAAAAAAAAAAAAAGAACACTCCCCTCAAGTTAGGGCTTATATATATTCGCTTGCTTAGTAAATATGTATGCTGTTTTTGACACGGCGGTTCGATGAAAATTCTTTGTACTCATGATCCGATATGCATTATTTACATGTGTATAAATTACATATTGTGGATAATAAAAGGAAATATTGCAAAAATAAAGAATTAATCTGAATCATTAATTGATTCAACTAATCAATCTAAATCCTAGATTGGTTCAATATAATCTCGATTGATTTAATATATCTGCAAGGCACAAATCACATCTCCAATAAAATCCTAGATTTGTTTTGCGATTTAAACTGTTGTTTTTACAACGAATGTACAAATATTTTATATCGACGACGTTGAAGTATCTTTTCTGTTTCCTTTTTTATTATTTGATTTATTGTTTCTCTTTTTTTCTTTAAAGGCTCCACCGAGTGTGTTCCAGCGCGAACGCTCTTGAGCATCTTACTTTTCCGGTCTTCCTCTTCATTTTCCTTCCGGGACTGTGATCCTCTTCTTTTATCTGTTTTGTTTTGCTCCGATCCTTGGTTTTAAGCCCATAATCACGAGATCCCGAGATCCTTAGAACCAAGTAACCGCCTTTCCCTTGGTCAGAGCCTTGACCTTTTCCTCAACCTCTTTCTTGGTCTCCGAGAGGCACCGTTCCATTAAGCGTTTTCTGCATTTCATTCAATCTTGTTTCGGCCAAGTACAGGAGTTTTCGACCAAAAAAAAGTACAGGAGTTCACCGATGGCTTCTCAGAGGCAAGTCTAGTCGGAGAAGGTGGTTTTGGGCGCGTGTACCGCAGAGTCCTTGCCACCGGAAGAGATGTAGAAGTGAAGCGACTGAAGGTGGGGAGCGGACAGGGAGAGCGTGAGTTTCTGACTGAGGTTGAAATAATAAGCCGAGTTCATCACAAGCATGTCGTGTCTTTGGGTGGATACTGCATAGCCGGGTCCGAGCGCATCCTCGTGTACGAGTTGGTGCCTAACGACACCTTAAAGTTACATTTACACGGTGAGTTCGGATTTTCAGTACCAATTTATGCGTGAGTGTGCGTTTAATGGAAAGCATTTTGATGGAAACTGATCCTTGCAGGAGAGGGACGAAACCCTAGGTTGGCCAACTAGACTGAAATTGCTTTGGGGTTTGCCAAAGGAGTAGCGTATCTTAATGAGGATTGTAAGTTTCGATGTACTTTTGCCTTTCATCTTTATTGAATCAATACTTGATTTAAAAAGAAAAAAGAAAAAAGAATCCTAGAGCTTTGCCCTTGTATACATGATCAAACGTTCCTTGTGCAGGTCATCGTAAGGTCATACATGGCGATATTTGTGGACTTAGAATTTGAGGTAAAGTTAAAAACAAACTTATTTGATAAAGAAAAATGATTGTGTGACAGTTTTTAATGTACTTTGATGAACTTAACTGTCGGCATTGATCATTCTGACTTCAATTGGTTAATTCTCAACAGCAAGTGTCGCGTTCACACATTTAAATGTATTAATAACTCTACCATTGTTAGAAGGGTTGATAAGTCCTAAATTATGTCCACCGTTTGGGTATTTATAGAGTTTGGGTATTTATGTTATAGTAAGTGTGATTTGGAGTTTTTTGTGGTATTAATATTGTTTTTAACAAATATTCATGTTTTGACTTACAATATTGACTAATTGTAGATTCAAGCATTGTACCACCGATTATATACGCCATCTTCAGGAGCTCGAAGCACATGGCAATTGGGATCGTGGCCGCCTGTTCAATGCTTCTAGCTGCGACATTCAGAGTGTCACCGGACAGTGACCCCCATTTGTACATGTTCACCGGAGTATACCAAGCAGTCTTAGAGTTCTCAAGGTATATATAGGAGTGATCGCACATATTTTCTCCTTTTAATCCATTAATCGCCAAAAAACTATTCTCCTCTTTTCTTCATCGACTTAATGAGCAGGCTGGGGATTATTGTGGACTTCTAGTCGCACTCAACGATCGCGGGGCTTCATTAGTGGGACGGTGACTATATTATCTCTGGAGCAGTTGAAGGGCATGTTTGGACTGATTCACTTCACCACCAAAACGGGCACGATATGTGTCTTGCATGCCGTGTTCAAGCACCAAGAGGAGGTGCGTGACAATTCAGTGGTTAAATTATCTCTATTTATTTGCTTTCCTTGGGTTTTAAGGATGTTTACTATGGATGATGCGACAAAAAATTTCGTTGATGAGAACCTAGATGAAAACAATGGGGAACAAAAAGACATGAAATAAAATGCAAGAGATTCACTAAAATAGTTTCATTAGCACCTAAGGTACTATTAGATGAGATCATACGAATATAGTTGTGGACCGAGCAAAGAATGATATTACATGCACCAAATGATAAAGTGTGACTGGAACAAAACCTCTTACGAGAACACATTTAAACATTGGTCGCTTCTTGTTGTCAATATAGAAAAGCTAAAGGAAAATGTCTTGTGGAAAGCTAAAATGAGATGGATTTTGTTGATGTTTAAAATCGAGGGAATATGATGACAATGTTTATAGTAGCTCAATTTCAACTAGGGTTATATGATATGTATTTATAGGAGAGACTAATTAGAATAAGAATACAAGTAGAAACATAATTACGAAAATACTCCATAATACATATAAATTACACATTTAGAGTCTCCTCAATCTGAAGTAGGTGTAACAATTTGAGAGACTGGTTCTCAATAGCGCATGGAGTGAGGTAGGTAGTCCCTTAGTAAAGATGTTTGCCAACTGATGCTTTGTTGGCACGTAATGAACACGGAGATCGCCGAAAGGAACCTTCTCCTGAACAAGGTGATGATCCAACTCAATGCGTTTTGTGTGAGCATGAAACATGGGATTGAGAGCGAGATAGGTGGTAGAGATGTCACAATAAATGGTGAGAGGATTAAAAAGGAGGACCCCAAACTCACGAAGTAAATGACGAATCTAAATAATATTAGCAACACAGCGAACGACAGCACGATACTCAGCTCTGTACTAGAAAGGGCCTTAGTGGGTTGCTTCTTGGCACACCAGGAAACAAGATTGGTGCTTAGGAAAATATGAAAACCTAAGGTGGATTGTCGAGTATTGGAGCATCCAGCCTAGTCTGCATTCGCATAAACGGCGAATGAAGTGGGACAACACCTCTCGACGAGTAATCCATGGGTGGATGTGCCAGCTAAAGATCGATATATATATGTTTGACGGCTTGAAGATGAGGTAATTTTGGTTGATGCATGAATTGACTAATCAAGTTCACAACAAAACTATTATTTAGTCTATTCATGGACACACCGTAGAGCACCAACCAATTGTCGATACAACATTGAGAAGCGAGAACCTTACTATCATTAGTGGGCATTAGAGTTTTCAAGGCTAGAGGAGTAGGTATAGGCTTGATCTTAACAAGGCCAAACTTGCGCAATGAGATAAAAGCGTATTGTTAAGAGTGGTGATGAGCCCCAATGCCAAGGAAACAGTGAAGCGGTCCAAGATCATTCATGACAAATTCCTATGAGAGTCAAGTAATAAAAAACCGTAATACTAAAGGGTATCAATGGTGACAAGGATATCACTAGCATGAAGTAGAAGATACCAACCTCCTTGAGAAGAAGCGTAGATGAATAATGAAGGATTGGCCTTCCTCACCTTGAAACTCAAAAATAATAAATAGCTATTGAAGTGATGAAACCATCCATACGGAGCTTGTTTTAAACCATAGATTGCTATCTAGAGGTGGCACCTATAATTCGGGAACATAGGTTACGGAAAACTGGGCGGTTGGAATGTCTTGTCATTGTTTGGTCTAGCCTCTTGCTTAAATCCTTCTGTAATGAGGGGAGCTTTGAAGTGTTTTACTGTTCCATCAAAATTTTCCTTGACCTTAAAAACCCAAATATAACCAACTAAATTCTTAAAAAGATCATATGATACGAGATTCCACGTGTGGTTGGTTGGCCGCTTTTCAACATAGGTTGATAATGGGTCTTAGAGTAGCGAGTCGATATCTCTCCACGAAAAGAATTAAGAGATTAAAAATTTTCCTGAATTTAGAAATTCAAAATTTGGCACGAATTTACAAGAGATAAGCCAAAAGAGAAGAAACGGAAGTGGATGAGTTGGATAGAGTTATAGAGGGGTTGCAGGTATGTTGTGGAGGAACTTGGTTAGGAGAAGAGTCGGGACACGGTGAGTGGGTTCGAAAGGAGGGCTGGTGGAGGCGAAATAGGATTAAAAGCAGGTCGGATAAGCCAAGAAGAGGAGAGAGGTGGATTGGGAGGTTGGGCTAAAGAAGAAGGAGGCGGCGGATGAGAAGCTTGAGGGCCAAAGGAGGTAGAAGGAAGAATGGATTGATTGTAGGGGGGAAAAAGTGGGTTGATCTTTAACAGTGGGTTATGAGATTAGGAGTTCGAGGATTTTGTGAAAAAGGAAAATTCTCTTTCTCAAATCAAATATGATGATTGATAAAAACACAACCAAATGGTGGATTAAGGCAATGATAGCTCTTGTGATGTGACGCATACTCAAGATATACACATGGCATAGAATGAGGAAGGGAAGAAAAGGATAAAGTGCACTCAAAAACCCAAAAGAACGAGTAATCAAATTTGAATCCAATAAACGATCGAAAACCCAATGAATGAGTGAAGTAGAGAAAGACACGATGGGATGCAAGTGAGATGACATTATTGAGTTGGAAATCGAATAAAGATAATGAGAAAAATCGGCTTGGAGGAGAACTCTCGGTACGTTGGTCCTTCAAAGACATGGATGAACCATTAAAATCAATGGCACAAGAGTTTTTACGGTAAAATTGGTGACTAAAGCGATTGCTAGTAAGATTAGGAACATGATAGATGGGAGATAGATTGAGAACTGGCATTTAAAAAGGATTTACCGACTTGTTTAATAGGCAATAGGCGACCACCATCAATCAAGACATTTGTCAAATCATAAAAAGGGTCTAGATTTAAGGATTTAACCGATATCACTAGTTATGTGTGTCATAACTTTGCTGTCAAGATATTACATTGGATCAAAGGTCTCACCAACCGAGAGATTTGAGGAGTTCGATAGATTAGTGGCAATGAAGGCATGGTTGAATCTTTGTCGACTTGGTAGTGCGGTGTGCCGGGCTTCATTATAGATATGACAAGTAAGATGAGGCCCTAGATTCGAGAATATCTCCCCATGTGTATGAGGGAACGAAGGGCTTCGAACCACCATGAGGCTAAGTGGTCAACATAGTGAGGTATCCTCAAATTCTGGTGGTTCAAAATCAATGTTGATGTTTAGAGTCAATAAAAGGCTCTGAACCGCCATGATACCATGTTGATGTTTAGAGAAGAGGGAATATGATGACAAAAGTGTTTATGGTGGTTCGACCCCAATTTAAGTTGCATAATATATATTCATACAAGTGACTAATCACAATAAGGATGTAGATAGAAACATAATTATAGAAATACTCTATAGTACATGTAAATTACACATTGATAAAATCTTGGGTTGTGCTTGGAAAGCTAAAGTTAGAATTTATACTCTTTCTTATGTTAATTGGAAGCATACAAGAAATTATGGGTTTGTTTTATTCTCTTTTCTTGGAAAGTGCTGATTTAAAAGGATTGTTGTGCTTCTGTGCAATGGATTGACGCTCGTGGGGCTCCTGAGAACTATGCAAGAGGCCATCTAGATGCTCCGTAGAACTAGTGTTTCATGATTTCTGGAGGCAAGAATCTTGGCTTGTTCACACTCGCTATTCAAGAAGAGGGATGGGTCATTTTGTGTGAAGTATAAGGAAGTTTGCTAGGGTTCATGATTTGTTTAATGAGAGAGTAGCCATGGAGAAAGATTTGTTTTTGTAAATGTGAGAAAATATGGGGGTAAAGAGTTAATCTTCGAAGGAAAAAAATTCAGGTATAAATCAACTTCAAGCTCTGTTATTAGACCTCAAAGACTCTTACGTGAAAGAAAAAAAATGAGATCAGTAAAGAATGAGATAGATTGATAGCCAATTAAAAATTTGGAAAATTGAATTGATGAATATCATGTATAGAAAGATTTGCACTAGGTTTTGATGGAATTTGAAAGTGTTGCATATAGTAATGAATGTCAATTGTATTGAGTTGGAAAGGAACTGAGACATTAAGCGAGCAGCCTAGCAAGCTCTGGTGCCATTTGCCATGTGATAGGCGCAGAGGACGTAGTGGAGTACATACATGAACTTGTATACTAAATGAGGGTAAATAGTGTTGCGCATGAGCAATCACAATAATTGGAATGAAGTAGAAAGGTTATGATAGGATGAACAGCCGAATTTAGTGTACTCGATGCCAAATCAAGATGAGTGATGTTAGGTTGTTTGAAGTAGTTAGGAGGATGAGAGATATCTGTAGGCAATATGCAAGCTCAGAGCTCTCAATGGCAAAAGCACTCCCAAAAATACCTAAAGGAACAACTCAAGGGAGTATATACACTGAGAAGGTAATAACAGTAGGCGGACATGGTCTTGCCACATGGGAATCCAATTGACGTGTCCTCTTAGTTAATGAGAGGTTGCAACGTTTGATGAGGACAAACTCATAAGGATGCTAATTGAAATGGAAATGGATAAAACTAGCAGTAAGAAAAGAAGGGGGAAAAAAGAGTGTTCCAATTTGGATTAATCGGTTTCAGGATAGATAGCTTTCAAAGTAAGAATCCGAAAGCTATCCTATTAGAGTCGATTTCTGGTTTTTGGAACAGAGGATCTCACCGTTCGACCCTAAACCCGATCTAGAAACTAACGGGTCGGTTTTACACCGGTTTTAGGGTCGACCAAAAAACATTTGAGTTGTTTTATGGACGGTCCAAAAAAAGTGAAGTTAAGGAGCTCTCTCTCTCTCTTTTTCATTTTTTTCAAAAGAAAGTACTACAAGTCTTCGATTCCTAAATATCAAGGACGAGACTCATCCTAAATATCAAGGACGAGGGGATTTGTCTGCTAAGTCTGTCGAGATTACAGGTTCGAGAACAACATTGGATAAATAGTATATAGTTGGGGACTTATCATTTTAAACAGCCATGTTTCTATTAGTTTGAAAATATTCGAAAAAGCTGTCGGGCACTGTCTTATGAGCTACCTGCGAATCTTTTCCTAAATTAAAGACGACACCTGCTTATAAATTTGAGAATCCCCACGAACCTCACACGAGGGCTAATGTATCACGTTCTTCTACTTCATAGAATTGGGGAAAAAAAATATGAGAGTCGACTTGACGCGTGCGCCATTGACTTGTTATGGCCTACAGCTTACAAAGGAGGTCCACTTGAAGAAGTTTTCTGTTATTTGGAAAAGCAAAACAGTAAGTAAATGCCCAAGCTTACCTTTAAAGCTTGCATCTTTGTCAAAGCATTACTTAAATGTCCCAGAGTTGTCAATTAAGACTCTTGTTCATGCAAGAGAATTAAAGTTAGATTATTTCTTCCAACAAATTCGATGTATATCATTGTTAACCCTTTTTTTTTCAAGAAAATAACATGTGTATGAATGACCATGACATCACCGCTTATCTGGCTTCTATGAAGTATGAAGCAGGACAGAGTATGCGGTATTTTAGGGGAGAGTGTCCGCATCTTTGTTGATGATGTTGTCGCTCCCCCTTTCTTTTTTTTATGTTTTCTGGTGGGATTGTTGCTTGCTTACCTGTTTCTAGCTGTTTTGCCTTTTATTTGGGAGTAGTAACAGCTTTATATCAAGATTGAATAAAAGATTGGAGGGGAAAAAATAACAATAAAAAAGAAGATGAGAGAACAAACCTAATCTTGACATGATGCATCATAACCCAAATTAATTAAAATTTCATACAGTATTACTTAATTTAAGGCCCTCGTTTCTAAAAAATCATAAACTTTAGGTCTAATTCCAATTTTGTTCCAAACATTTTTTTTTTGTCTGGAAAAAAAAATCCCAAACATTAGATTAGTCCAAATCTGACCTGAACTTTTCTTTTTCTAAAAAGAGGAAAAAAAACCATTAACTTTAGGTCTAGTCCAAATTTTCCGCGAATTGCTTCTATTTAGGATAAAAATCATCAATTCTACTCTAGTCCTAAATCTGCTTCCATCAGCCCTCTGTAAAAAAATCGCTGTTAGTCGTACATTAATTTTCATATCCTAGAACAATTTCATTTTGAAGATAATTTCTGATGTTGCCTCTCGGATATAGATTTGTTATCAATGTGGAAATGTTACGTCAAGTTGGGAGTGGACAACGGGGTAGATTTGAAAATAGATTGAAATTGATGATTTTTTTTAGACAACAAAATTCAGGAGCTTAACCTTACCAAAAATAAATAAATTCCGGAGCTTAAAGTTTAAGATTTTTCTCAAGACAAAAGAAATAGTTTGGGGCAGAATTGAAAGTAGCAGAATTGAAAGTAGACCTAGAAATTTTTTAGAGAACGAAGCCACTTTTATGGTAGGAGACTCTTGAGTTTAAGCGAATCAAAATTCACACAGTCACCAAATTCTCCAAGTCATGATGAGAGGTGTGGTCTATTTTTTTTTTTTTTTTTTTTTACGTCACCAAATGCCAACGTTCCCCCCCTCTCTTACTGCATGCTGTAATATTTACTGTCCGTCCACTTATAAGAGCCATTCACCATTTCTTCTTCCTCGCGCACTCCCTCTACTCTCATTCAGTCTCTAAGTTTCTGCATTGCATTCAATCCTTTCATCGAAAGCAATGTCTACCCCACTTCCAAGCTCCTCGCCATCTCTGCTGGCAGCAAGCAACACCGCCAGGCCACTACCGGCAGCTTCTTCTGGGTCCACATCTCCTTGGTCTTGGTCCACCATATCGAGGGAGTGCAAGGTGGTGCTGGTGGTGTTGCTGGTCCTGGTGCTGGTGGTAATATGCTTGCTGCTTATATATTGCAGGATTAGGAGATGCAAAAGGAGAAGGCCGCTTTGCTCTGCATCCCCTAGCATTCCTCTCAGTTCTGCCACGTGCAATTTTACTCTTGACCAAGTTGAGGAGTTCACCAATGGCTTCTCGGAGGCAAATCTACTTGCAGAAGGTGGTTTTGGGTGTGTTTACCGCGGAGTCCTTCCCAATGGAAGAGTTGTAGCAGTGAAGCGACGGAGGGTGGGGAGCAGACAGGGAGAGAGTCAGTTTTGGGCTGAGGTTGAAATACTAAGCCAAGTTCATCACAGGCATATTGTGTCTTTGGTTGGATACTGCATAACCAGGTCCGAGCTCATCCTCGTGTATGAGTTGGTGCCTAACAACACCTTACATCTACATTTACACGGTGAGTTTGGATTTTCAGTACCAATTGATGCTGTGAGTGTGCGTTTCATGAAAAGGATTTCTGATGGAAAGTGATCCTTGCAGGAGAGGGACAACCGACCCTAGATTGGCCAACTAGACTGAAAATTGCTTTGGGGTCTGCCAAAGGAGTAGCATATCTTCATGCGGATTGTAAGTTTCAGATGTACTTTTGCCATTCATCTTTACTGAATCAATACTTTGATTAAAAATGTGAATCCTAGAGCTCTGCCCTTGTATACATGATAAAACATTCCTTGTGCAGGTGATCCTAAGATCATACATCGTGATATCAAGGCAGATAACATACTTATGGACTTTGACTTTGAGGCAAAGGTGAAAACAAACTTATTGATAAATTTGAGTCGAAATTGATGTTTCTGACTTCAGTTGGTTAACTCTCAGAGCAAGTAGATTGCAGCCCCTGAGTTCTGAATGCTTCTCTCTCAGATTGCGGATTTTGGACTTGCAAAATTTACTTCTGAATCAAATCGTCATGTGTCCTCCAGGCTGATGGGCACCTTTGGGTAAGATTTGCTCCGTTTGTATTTTGATTCGGAGGACTGGGATGTGAGCTGGTTATTAATCTGTCCTAGATGTTTCCAAATGTTTGTAAGATGAGCCGTTGCTAGTTCACCTTGTTCTTCATTTGTTAAAGCACAGTTTTTAGTGACTTCTTTAGCTCAACTAGTTCAAATATGTTGAAGCACACTTTATGTTCTTCCTTGTAGGTATATTGCTCCAGAACACTCCTCGGACGGGATACCGACAGAAAAATCAGATGTTTTCTCTTTTGGGGTCGTGCTCTTGGAGTTGATTACTGGTCGCAGACCTGTGTTTTCAACATGTAATTCTATGGCTGATGGTCTTGGTTGAACGGGTTAGTCTGGTTGAATGGGTAAGTCCAGCAATTCTTGTGTTCACAATTATAGCCCGAGCTACCTCTTCGACCTTCTTTTTTTTTCCTTGGGTGCTTGAGGGGATTTGAATTTATTGGCGGGTTTTTATCATCCAAATGCAATATTGAAATAAAATCATTGCTATGGTCATCACCTATGAAGCACGGACACGTTGCTGAGGCTTACGTGTCGTGTCCGACACGTGTCGACGTGTCCGACACGCTCGGACACGCTCGGACACGTTCGGACACGCGGTCAACGCGTGTCGAGAAATCCGACACGTGGTCAACTTTTCTCGACACGCTTCGACACGCGTGTCCGAGAGAGAGATTGTTGAAGAAGACACGCGTGTCCGAGAGAGAGATTGTTGAAGAAGGCGATGATGGGTAGAGGTGAGGCCGAGGAAGCGGAGATGAGGCCGCGACAGCGAGAGGAAGGGCATAAACTGAGGTGAGGCTGCGATGGAGGGCCGGCGGCGAGGCTGCAGCTGTTGCGAAGGAGGAACGGCCGAAGGCGACAGCGATGGGGCGACCAAAAGAGTTGAGAAGATCGTGAGGAAGAAACTCAGGGGGCGGGGGAGCTGGTTGTGGCGTGGGGAGGGGAGGGGGAGAGAGCAGGGGAAGAACAAGAATGGAGAGGATTGATGGGGGGCCGGGCGCGGCCTCGCAGGGAGCAGGTGGTGGCGTGTGCGGAAAGGGAGGGGGAGCGGGAGAGAAGAGAGGAGAGAGGGGAAGAAACTGATGGGTATGGGGGCAATTGATGGGGCGCAGAGAGCAGGTGGTAGCGTAGGGGGAGAGAGAGAGAGAGAGAGAGAGAGAGAGAGAGAGAGGAGAGGAGAGAGAGTGGGGGAGTGGGGGCAGATCCGCAGAAAGGGGAGGGGATCCGCAGGGTGGTAGCGTGAGAGAAGAGGAGGAGAGAGAAATGAGGAGAGAGGGTTTGAGGGGAATAATTTTTGTTAAAATAAACAATAAATTTTTAAATATGCACACATATTAATTATGAATATGTTTTTTAAATTTTTTTATGAATAGATTTATTAATTTATTAGTGTAAATTTATAGTAAGTTTTTATTTATTTATTTACTTATTTGTGAATTTGAATCATATTAATTAAAAATAAAAAAATTTATTTAATATATAACGTGTCGGAACGTGTCGGAATTCACTACTTTTTAAGAAATCACGTATCGCGTGTCGTGTCGTGTCGTGTCGCGTGTCGCGTGTCGCGTGTCGGTCTTCTACATAGGTCATCACAGGCGAGGCCTCAGCTCACACAAGCTCTGAAAGATGGAAACTTCGATTCTCTTGTTGATCCTAGGCTGCAGAACAATTATGACGACAATGAGATGGCTCGTATGGTGGCATGTGCTGCTGCTTGCGTGCATCAGTCAGCAAGGCGCCGACCAAAGATGAGTGAGGTAATATTTTAGTACCTGGAGCTTAATCTTTCATGCGCTTGCTACATTCATGACTAACGGCAGTTCTTTTTGTTCACCGACTCATGTCTACTTCATTTGAGATCCGTTAGGTTATCTAGAAATAGGAACTCTGACAATCAGCTTTTGAAAAAATGGAGCAGGTTGTTCGAGCCCTTGAAGGAGATCTACGGCTTTCTGAACTGAATGATGGGATTAGATCCAGGCTGAGTATCCTCTACCGTTTCTGGCGAAGGTCTGACAACGGCACCAGCCAAGACCTCGGAAACTCCCGAAGGATGCCATTAGCTACCCAAGATTACGGCAGTAGCCATTACAGCGAATCTACAACAAGTGAATATGCCTTGCATCCTTCTGGCTTGAGCAGCGTGGGTTCTAGCCGCCGAACAACCCGAGATCTGGAGATGGGAAAAATAGAGAGAGAGTCGAGGTTTCATCGTAGGCTGTTGAGCTCACGTGTCATGGTCTCGTAAAGTTTCTAATCCTCCTTGTTTTTATACGTCGCTGCGGATGGCAAGAGAGGCATACGTCATTTTCAAGCAGTGACGTCGAGAATGTGGTTGTGGGGGATTTAAATCTATATTATAGTTAGATGGGCAGATGCTACTTGGAGTTGCAAGCTCTCGCTATTAAGACAGACCTGCCAATGTATCTGGTGTAGTTGGTCTTGTGTCCCTGTTGTTTGTGGTAGGTTGAAGTGATTCATGGTGGAACATATAGATAAGTTGTATGGTTTGGTACTCTCGCAATGTGAAGCTTTTAGGTTTTTCGTGCATTGACCTTGTCGAGATTGAAGTCGATCAATGTGTCGAGGTCTTCTGTCGTGTGCTGATCTTAGATGTTGATGTTCGTTCATTTTGTGATGGCCACTGTAAGTGAAGGTTTGTTCGAAGTCAAGAATAAACAGCAAGTGTTTCTACAAAATGTTACCTTTTGGAATTTACTTCAATTGAAGGGGTATTGTTTTCTTGATGATTAGGAGGGTTGGGCAGTAAATATGGAGGATTTATCCCTGGTCGATTCGTTGCCACCCACGTTTGGAATCATGCATGCGTTGCATGTATGTTTGGACGTTCGGATATGTCACGTCCGCTTTTTTTCTGGTGCTTTTAGAAGTAGCCTTCCAATTAAATTGGACAGAGTCAAGAAGGCACGTGATTTTCTCACTTTGGACGTTCGGATATCGGGGAGGGAAGGGTGGTTGAAATTCTTTTTCATCGTCAAAGTACTTTGAAAAGGACAGGAGTTACGACGCCTACTCTGCCACACGATGTATGTTCTCCCTCACACGAGATAATTAAGAAATAAAGCACATTCGAATTAAGAATCTCTGAAGTACTTTCTCTCCTATGTACGTTGAACGATGGTCACTCCAAATTTAGAGGTGACCACTCCTATAGTTGTCACACGAACAATGTAATTTCTTTTTAGCTTGCGATTACTTTACAATCTCATTATTGTGCCCTTCGATATGCCTCTCATTTGCAGCCCAATTTTTGCTGAACGGTTGATAATATGAAAATTGGGTGGGAGGGTGGCAAATTCCTTAGAATCTTTGAGAGGCAGAGAGCGGGTTGCTGTGGAATTCCAACCATTTAATTTGATTTTTTTAGCTCCAGAAAGCCCGCGACAGTTTCCATGCATGCATATGAAAATTGGCTCTTCTGCCTTTCCATGCATCGAATGTTGGTTAGTGGACGGCCGCCGCAGAGGCTTTCAATGTGGGATTGCCTTGCTCCACCCCACCCTACACCAAAGTCCGCCCGACCTCTTGAAGCCCTTGTCACACGCTGGAACATTTCCTGTCCTTTTTCTTTTCTCATTTTCTTAATTCTATTTTATTCTCTCTTTTTTTGAACATTAAAATGTGCATATCCTGCCAACGTGGGTACTACTCTCTTGATTGCTGAATGTGAGTACACTAGGACCTAGGTATATATGATTGAGGCAGTCTTCTCAAGATCCTTGGAGATAGACAAGAGGGCATTCTTGTCTTTTAATAATCTACTATAGTAGAACATTAAAATGTGCTTTTTTTTTCTTCGAAAATAAATGAATGGGGTTTTCCTTTTTCTCCTTCCCTTGTTTCTCTTTATCAAAGCCTTCTTCCTTGCAAAGCACATATGCAAATGTCACGTTCGACTACTTTATAAATTTGTCAATTACAAATTTGTAATGTAGGGCTTCTAAACCATCTTGTAAATGAGATAAAGACACAATTGTACGATAATGTCAACTGTGAATTTATAATATGTTTGAAGGTTAGCTACCTAGAAGATTCTTTTTCATAGAAAAGTCGACACAAATTGATACGTAACATATGGATAAGAATAAAGATTACGACCGTCTTTAATGTGTCTGCGGAAGTACGGTAATTTTTTCCCTTTGATGTGAAATTTTTTATACATTTGTTATAGTGTTTCGAATCGTTGATGTCCAACGCAAAAGCAAACAACTACTCCAAACCACTAATTTCTTGTGAAATAGCATATTTTGATATCCAGAAATAAGGCTATGCGCTAAGCATGAGAGTAGACTTGAGACAGGTCATCAAGAAATCACTTGTTGACACTTGAATCTTCTGATTAATCGAATATGTATTTAATTTTTTAAAATAAATAAGTATAAAATAGAGAATAAAAAAAGACAAAAAGAAAAACACTATGCTGAAGATATGATTTGATTCTGATTAGTCTAATTATGGATTTATTAATTCAGTCAATCCGTAAGATTACATATTCAGATAATTACGTCTTTTTTGTATTATAAATAGGTGTGCAATACATGTACACAAGACTAAGCAATACAAATACAATTCTCTCCAATTCTTTTCATTTTCTGTCATGATATCAGAACCTCCCATCCTGACCTAGTTTCTGCAAAAGAATTTCTGGAATTGCCTTCATCTTTAGTTTCTGATTTGTTGTTGCAGCCCTTCATTTGCAAAACAAATTCAGCATTTTGGTAGGAATATATTTAACAATACCATGCTGAAAAATCAGAATCAAAATACAAGTTCCGGTGAAAACTCACCACGAAATCAGATCTCCGAACAAATCGATCCGATCCAAGGAGAACAACCTCTTGCTAAGCATCCAGTCATCTCGGCTCCTGTTTCTATTCAGCATTTCGGTTCGGTCTAGTGTCCACAGGTCCACTGGTTTCCGTTTCCAGGCCAATGGGCAGCCAGGCCTAGTTAGCCCTTGGCCCAACATTTCCTACTGGGAGGTAGGCCCAAAGGAGGTGGGCCAACTCCATTCGTCCTAGGTGGATCGGGCAGGACATCTCCGGGTTAGAGACCAGATCCGAATTCGACGAGTTCGAGGATGAATGCCTACTCGGGATTCTAACCCGAATTCGGGCTCTATGCACTTCCAATCACAAGTGGCCGCCTGGAGCTTGGCCACCCATTGTACATGTTGTCGACTGACGGACCTAAACTAAAGATCATCAACCTATAACTCACCGGACCGAACAACTACATGACGTGGGCTTGGGACTACCAGTGAGCCTTGGTGACAAAGAGAAAAGACGGCATCCTCGACGGAACCGTAGTCTTTCCGACTAACGAGCGACAATAACAACATGGACGCAGATGCAACCAACTCGTGCATATGTAGATCGGAAATTGCCTAAGTCCTAAGATCGCTATCGGACTTCCACTAACCAAAGATTCAAAAGTCATGTGGGATAACATCTGCGAGATGTATGGCAAACTCGACCACGCCAAGCTTTTCTCACTAATCCATGCCTTGTCGAAATTGAAGCAAAGGAACCTCTCCATTATTGCTTACTTCAATCGACTTTTGGCCCTATTGAATGAGCTTGAGGTGGTTGAGGATCAACTCAGGGGACCGAATTCACACCCAAACAATACCAAGAGATGAAGGATAGAGAGAGCCATGAGATTTCTATTGATTTTGAATGAAAGTTACTCACATTTTCGATCATAGATTCTCACCATGGAGTTGGTGTCGTCGCTTGCGAATATATCAGCTAGCCATCCAAGATGAAAACTAACGCTTGGCCACGGTAGAGTACATTCGGGTAGGAGACAACATCATGCTTACCACTCTGGCAAGACTGACGAAAAAAGTCTTCAAGTCTGCCCTCACTGCTCCTACGAGACAGATGTAGCAAGCACTCGATTTTCACTAGAGGTGTGCAACCGGACCGGGTATACTCGATTCTCGGACCGGCTCACCCGGAAAACAAGGTCGGGAATCGGTTCCCATTGAAATTGGTCTAGGAATCGGTTCCCAAAATTCGGAACGGGTTTAAACGGTTTGGGAACAGGTTTCGAGTGATTACCCACCCGGAAACCGGTTCCTGGATCGGTTTTAGAACCGGTTCCCGAACCAGTTTTGTAAGTAGAGGTCCAAAACCCTTTTTTTTCTCCCGATTTCTATTACTCCCGCAATCACATGATGTTTTTCCTCTTGGCTCTCTTAAACACGCACGACATTTCTCTTTTGTCATTCCTCTTCCTCACTTGCTTCCCTCCCTCACTGATTCCCTCTTGCACCGTCTGATGGACGGATGGTGTTCGTCGCCACCAAATTCTTGTGTATCACATGGATTGACTCGCCTAATTTCTCTTTTATAGGAGTTATGCTTGCATAAATAAGCAGCTTCATGTGGTAGTTGTGGGAATAAGATTAATATTAGACCTATATTTATTGTTAATTCTTTGCCTTATGATTTTATTTATTATAATTAGCCTTATGGATCCTTAATTTTTAGTTTAGTAAAAAAGTTCATGTATTAATTTATTACCAATGCTTAACGTTTCATTATAAATTATGAGGATTATGTTATTTTCTCGCTTATTAATATAAAATTCGAAGTCGTATAGGATATCGGGAGATTGCAAAATATGTTCTAGTGAAAACATGGTTGACCCTAGAATTGGATTGGAAAAACATGGTGGATCGGGTACAGGGTCCAATACAAACATGGTTGGATATAGGGTCCAGAAAAGGGGAACCGATTATAGCAGGGTTGGGTACAGGGTCCAGCTTTAGACCCTACCCACCCTGAACCCGATCATCCCTAATTTTCACGAAGCTCACTGAGTGGCGCTCACCGAGTAGCGTCTATCTCTCGCTCGGTTGAAGAAAGAAACCCTAAGGAGTTTTGGACCCATATTACTTGGAGGGATCTGACAGCTAGCATTTGTCCACACAACCGGCTGAATCCAATGGCTTACATCAAGCCACGTCATCACCTAAAGGAGGTGGTCAAAATTCACAAAAGGGTAAATATTGCAAACGTAAATACCATACTATTGATACATGTTGAAAATTGCACAGAAAACCCATTAATAAAGAAAAAAGGGACAAATAATATTCTGTTTATCAGATTTAAGTGCTATGGACAAAAGGAGCATGTCGGACAATTACACAAGATCAATGTCAAAATATTATGAGAGCTCTGAGTCAATTGTGGACTATCGATAAGACTGCAAGTTTTTCAAATACTTATTTCTGCAAGAGGAATTTGATTTCAATTGATGCATGGATAATTAATTTAGGTGCTACATAATATGCAATGATCTATTCTTTTCCAATGCCCACAAGAAACCCCACTGTTTCATGTTTGTGCGTCTTCCAGATGAGGATGTCACCCATGTTGCCAAAATTCACACCGTATAAGTTAGTCCATATATTATCCTTAAGAATGTTCTTTATATTTCTGAATTTGAATTCAACCTCATATTTGTTTCCAAGATATGTGAAGACAATTTTTGTCGTGCCATATTCAACTCCAAAAATTGCTTCTTTCGGGACTATTCGACTAGCAAAATGATGGGCTTAGGTAGTGTCATACAAGGACCGTATTGGATCAATTTTCCTAATGATCTTGATTTATCCTCATTGAATAATAGTATTTTTTTTGGTAATGCTACCGCTAGTAGTAAAATTATTATTTCCCGTCAATGATCGGCTCATAGTACTCGTTTTCGTCATCCTAAGTGTTCCATTTGTCCATTAGTGTGGCATCCGAAAATTTTGACGACCCTCGGATATTCGATGGTCCGTGACTGGCCGACGGAAGTATCATCGGATTATGTCATTGGTATCATTTGCAGACACCATTTTATTTTCATCGTTGGCCCGATCGTTGAAGAAATTTTAGCCTCATCGAAAATCTTCCTTATGTTCAAGCGAGACCGAGGCTTAATACAAGTAATGTGTCGATGTCTTTTATGCTGACTTTGGCCGTTCAACCTTTTAGACCATTATACGTTCGGCCCCGTTTCGTCGCCACCCAACGTCCCGAAACATCTAACGTATTTTCTAGAAGACCATCGGATTCCCATGCACGGCCATGCGGCCGTGTTCTTTTCTTTTGCTGCTCGAAGACCCTATTTCCCGGCCATGCATCCACGAAAATTCATCCCCCTTCATGCAATGTTTGAGGCCACGTCCGAATCTGTCCCCTCAATTGTCAACCAAAGGAAGGGTTGACCGAGAAGCAGCCCCACTCGGCCACGTCCTCCCCTTTCCTTCGTGGCCGACTAACACATGCATGCGTAATTAAGGAGTCAACCAAAGGAGGGTTATTGACCGGAGTGAGCCCAGCAACGGACACGTCTCCTTCCAGCTGGTGCCATGCGCGCTTTCCTCAAGTTGCCAGCGTCGAGGGAAGCCCGAAGCCGCTCCAATTGTTGACAATTGGAGTCAACAAAAGAGAAACCGGGCGGGGAAAGGCCACGTTTCTCTCTTGCTGGACGCTAGCGTCTCCTTCCTGCTGCCACCGAAATCCTGCATGCAAATCTCATGATTAATAGTTAATTAAGAAAATAAAAGAAAGGGAAGGGGGCGGAGTGAACGAGAGAGTGATCGAGAGAGAGTGACCGAGACAAAAAAAAAGGGAGGTCCATTCACCGCCGTTCGTTCGCCGCTTTGCCCGCCATTTTGTCGCTGTTTCGTGCTTAAATTCTAGGCAAGTAGAGTCTGTTAAATCTACACTTTGTTGCTGTGGTTTACTTGCTGTGATGATGTGTGATGCATGGTGGAATTCGAATGGAGTAGAGGTGAGCATTTTTGAAGATGAAGAAGCTGTGTTCTAAGTCTTGTATTCTGTTTTTTTTGAAGAAACAGTTTGTCCTTTGGTGAGTTCGTGGGTTGCATGCAATGTTCTACTTGGAATTTCACTTCAACTTCTTAATGAAAGTTGTAGAGAACTTCTTAATGGTTAACATAATAAAATTTGAGACGAAATGGACAAGTATTGAGTGGTAAAACCCTTTTTCTCCGAAAATACTAGATCTGGAAAACTGCTCTTTGACCTCTTACAATACTGTGAATTTTATAAAATGTTCCAGTTTGAATTCGACTTCGTGCTCTTGATAAGATTTGTAGATAACATCATGAGGGACAACATACTGAAATTTCAGAATAAATGGACCAGTAATGACTAAGGAAACGTTTTTTCTTCGACACGGGCAGATCTGGAAAATGGTACTGAGAACAGGAGAAGTAAATCGATTTTAAATTTTAATTCAGAACGAATTGGACTTCGATTTCTTCATGAAAATTGTACCTCTAGATCTTATTTACAACGTGTCCAAATTTCAGAATTTTCTGAGTTCATTTAAGGGTTCAATCGAAATTGTTTTCGAAACTGTGCATGGGTAAGGCTAAAAATCCCTTTTTCTGTGATGCATGGACCTATACGTTTTCTGTGAAGATTTGTTTCATAGGGTGTTCTTCACGAAAAGTGTTTCTTTAGACCTTATCTACAATGTGTTAAATTTTCAGAATTTATTTTCATCGTTTACAAATTTTCCAGAATTTTTCACAAGCAGAACGCATTCTGTTTAAAGCTGAAAACTGTTCTATTTAAAGATCATTTGATTTGTTATATAAATTGTGATATTTTCGGTTGTTATTCGTGCAATGATGTGGTGACGTTCATGCATATCATATGACATCAAAAGATTGATGGATTTTTATGAATTCAATGAAGTTTTCAAACTATTGCATCAAATGATATTTTTCCAATGCATATCATATGATTTTAAAAAGGCTGATTTCAACCCTTGGCATTTTTGCAATCAAATGTGAATTTGAAAAATGAGATATATGGAAATATGCATTGTGATGATGAGAAGGCCGTCGGAGGTGTGAGCTGACGATGCCCCGGGAGTGTCGGGATGCCCAAAGGATCGATGAGTCGATGCCTTGTGGATGCCCGATGGCCTGAAATGGCTAAATGCCGGAGGATCCTCGGGAGTTTCGAGATGCCCGGTGGTATACAGTACGTAATTCCAGGGGGAATGCCTGGTGGTATGTCGGTACGTAATCCCAGAAGCCCTGGAGGTGTGTGCCGGGGGAAATTCCTCGTGATGCTAGTTGGGATGCGAGATGCTCGGAGGTGTGTGCCGGATGCCCGGAGGTGTGTGCCGGAGGCTTCTCGCGATGCCAGGTTGGGTGCGAGCGATAAATGAGGGATGCAAGCATTGGTCCCTGGAAGAAAAATGATGAGATCCTTGTGAAAGATAAAAATTGAAATTGAATCATGTGCATGGGTGTATGCATATGGCATGATGCATGATCTGCTTATGAAAGTAAATTGATGCTATTTGACATTGAGAATGCGATCATGAAGGCTTGAATGGATCTCATGGGGATGTATACATGATAGCATGGATGATATGAATCATGCGTATGTATGTGCATATGGCATGGAATGAACCTCATGGAAATACAAGCATGATTGCATGGTGGTATATGCATGATGGCACGGTGAGATATGCACGATGGCATGGTGAGATATGCATGACTGCATGGTGATATATGCATGATCGGATGGTGATATATGCTCGATAGCTTGGATGATATGTGCTTTACTCATGATATCTTGATTGTCTTGCTTGTTGCATTGTGTAGTTTGATGGATCTTTACTGCTAAGTGGTTGTACTCACCCCGTTTGGGGACTAACATTTCAGACTAGATAAGATACCTCTGCTGCCACTGCCACCGGCAGATGGATCGAGTGGTTGGATATGACTGCGAGGAGGAGAATAGCAAAGGCAGGAACTTTTGGACACCGACATTGATCGATGGACTTTAAGTATACAACTGTTGGAGAAGATGTCGGTCATCTTTTGAAGTATAGCCGACTATAGAAGACTTTGGCACTTTGATGTATCGATGAATGATGTCCATATGGTTTAAGTAAATAAAAGTGGCTCGGCTTTATGTTTTCCTTCGGTGTGTAGTTGGTGTGCATTGTATCATTGTCATGGGAGTAGGGGATGGTAAGACTCGTTTTTAATTTTGCTATGAGCTGCGCTGGATCCTTTTAAAAAAAAAATGTGCCTATGAACTACGGTTCCTCCTTAACCCTTAACGAAAAATATGTAACTGGTATTCTATAGGTAGAACGATAGGTATATGTGGCGTCCAGTAACATGTTTTAGGGGTGTCACAATTAGCCAAATAATCACGAGCATCTTTCCCAAGTAGTAAATATTGGGCTACTAGTGCATTCTATTTACTTCATACATATAACCTCTCGTCATGATGGGTCACGTTTGTTTCTTCCTATGGTAGATGATTATACTCATGCCATCTAGGTTTTTCTTGTGCAGTCAAAAAGTCTATTGAATTTCTTCTCCTTGACTAAAAGTCATTTTGATAAATTTGTCCAAAGAATTCGTACAGACAATGGGTGCGAATTTTTCACTAATGTATGCACCTTTTTCCTACCTTTCCATGGGATTCTCCATGAAAGCTCTTGCACCTATAATCCCCCACAAAATGGGATTGTAAAGCACAAACATCGACATCTCCTAGAAGTAGCTCGAGCACTCAAATACCGCATCTATTCTTGAAGAATTATGGGGTGATTGTGTGGTCACAGCAGCCCATTTAATTAATCCACACCAACTTGAATTCTTGAAGGACGGACTTCATTTGAGATGCTTTTCAAAAAGAAACCAAAGATCAACCACTTAAGAGTTTTTGGTTGCTTAGGTTATTCCATGAATATGGGGCCTTGGAATAAAATGGATCCTCACGCAATTTGGTATACCTTTATGGGGTATCCACACTTGCAAAAGGGTTACAAAGTCATGCAGATATTTACATGGCGTTTCTTTGTCAGTTGAGACATCATTTTTCATGAAGATATATTTCCATTCCAGGAAATGACATCTTCATCTCAATCGCCTGTGCTAACATCAAATAATAATTAATTTTTATCAAAAGAGGATTTATTTGCGGGTTCCCAATATGATTTCATTGTAACAGACTCTATATCATCTATGCCAGCTGATTCAAATTCTTTGAATTGAGATATTGGATCACCAACATGATCATCTGACAAAGATGATTTGCCTACTTCATCAGCGATACATGCATCTTCAGTAGGATCTTAACATTCGTGCCTTGATAATTCTCGCCCGCTAGTTCCGACCTTGAACTCTATAGGTGCACGTTATTTTGTTTGCTCTTACGTTTCTTTTAATCGACTATCACCAAAACACATGTTTTGTATTAGTCGCGTATCAAAGGAATAGGAACCGTCATCTTATGATGAAGCAACATGTGACCCACGATGACAACATGCCATGGAATCTGAATTAAATGCCTCTCATTGAGAATCACAATTGGGATATTGTCAATCTACCTTTCCTCAAAAACCAATTAGTTGCAAATGGGTATATAAAATCAAGTACAATGTGGATGGCTCCGTTGAACATTACAAGGCTTGCTTGGTTCCTAAAGGATTTACTCAAAGGGAATGTTTCGACTATCATGAGACTTGTTCACTTATTACCAAAGAGATTATTGTTCGTTCTTTCTTATCTATTGTTGCACTTCGTGATTGGCAATTACATCAAATGGATGTCAATAATGTTTTTCTCCATGGTGATCTCAACAAAGAAAATATGGAACTTCCGCGTGAATTACAGAAACAGGGAGAGTCTCAAGTATGTCCTCTCTATAAATCTCTATATGGACTGAAGCAAGCATTTTAGCAATGGTATGCAAAATTTATCACTACACTCACAAATGTGGGTTTCCAACATTCCAAACATGATTATGGCCTATTTACCTAGACTAAAGGTACTTTATCAATGTATCTGTTGATATATGTTGATGACATTCTTGTTATGAGAAATGATGATTTTGCTATTGAAAAATTCAAGGAATATTTGCATTTTGCTTTCCATATTGAAGATATTTTGTTGGGATTGAGATAGCTCAGTCTAAAAGAGGGATTTGTCTCGGTTAGCAAAAATTTGTTTTAAAAATTGTTTTGGAGGCAAGAGTATTAGGATGCAAGCCAATTGCCCTACCAATTGAGCAAAATGCTAAATTAACAATGCATGAATATGATGTCGGTTTAACATCAATTAACGAGGATCCACTATTTAAGGATGACATCAAAGACTCATGTAGAAGTTGATTTATCTCACTATTATTAGACTATGTTGTTCGGATACTTAGTCAATTTATGCACAACCCGAAACAGTTGCATATTAATGCACCGGAAATTACAAAAAATCCCAAACTATGACCATCGTGACATATTTATCTCAAACCTTTTTGTGACACCAAAAGTCTCAAACTATGGATATTGTGACACATTTACCCTTTGAGAGACTTCCGTTCAAAATTACCGATACAAAGCTAACGTGGATCTGGCATGGCACTTTTAGACAAATGGCTCTAATGTGGCGCCACACAAGCGCCACATTGCAAAAAGAAAAAGCAAAAAATACTATTTATAATCTTCTCCGGTATATCGCGAAGTATTGTTCATTGCGGTCATCGTCTTCAATCACTTGGCCAAACTTTACCGGCACTCTTGCTTCGTTGCCTACTGCTACCTGGACCTCCAGCGGCACTCGTCGGCGCTCGCCCCACCATCCACGAGCTTCGAACATCGAGGTTAGACCAAGCCAAGCTTCGACTTCGAGATAGAGCAGTCATGGCGACCGTGAGCTTCGGAGCTTGGCCACGGAGGCTTGTGACCACTCACGAGATTTGAAACTTGACCTCCAAGCTGCTTTAAAGCTTGGCCTTGGCAGCTTGCGACTAGCCGTGAGCTTTGAAGGTCGAGGTCGAGCTTCAAGCTAGAGCGGTCATGGCGACCGAGAGCTTCGAAGCTTGGCCATGGCGGCTTGCGACCACCTGCAACTTTCGAAGCTCGACCTTCAGGCTGCTTCGAAGCTTGGCCTTGGTGGCTTGCGACTACTCGTGAGCTTCGAAGGTCGAGGTCAGACCCTCGACCAAGCTTCGAGCGAAGAGCAGCCATGGCGGCCGTGAGCATTGAAGCTTGGCTATGGCGGCTTGCTACCACCTGCGAGCTTCGAAGGTCTGAGTTCAGTCAAGCCAAGGTTCGAGAGCCATTTGTCCCTAGAAGTGCCATGTCGGATCCACGTCAACTTTTAAAGGGTGATTTTGGATGGAACTTCAATGGAGAGTAAATGTGTCACAATCAGCGTAATTTGAAGTTTTGGGTGTCCCAAAATTTTTTTTGGAGTGAATGTATCACAATGATCGTAATTTGAAATTTTTGTGATTTTTTCTCAATGCAGCATTGAAAGTTGTGAAAATTTTGAAAGGGTGCCGAATACTTTTATCAACAGCCTATTGTGATACAGATTATGTCGCTTTCCCAATGGCCCAATCCATTACTAGTTTTTGCATTGTTGACACCTGAAATTTGGCGATCTGATCATTTATTTATTGCATAGAAAATTAGGGGTTAATTTTAACCCTGAAAATTTTTTAATTGCATAGCATATAGATTTAGGTGCATTTACTTTTAATTTACATTTTTGCAATTATTTATTGGACCGGTGACGGGTGGATTTGAATTAGTGGTTCGAGCTTTAAATTGACGAGTCGGACTAAGCTCATGAAGTGAGGAAATTGGCCCAAGCCTTTTTTTTAAGTGATCGGAAATTATCTCGTGAAAAAATGAGAATTTGAATTTTTCGAGATGCGATTGGATTTTTTTTAGAAGATCTTTGGATAAGGCAGATGTGTGAAAGGATATTGCGATATATTTTTGCAAGATTTGGATTTAAGGAAAAATTCTATCGTAATCTTGAGCCCTTATCAATATGTGACAAAATTGGTGAAAAAATATTACGGATGTGGATTCGAAGAAGAAATTAAGATCCTAATTTTTCACCTATAAAAGAGGATGTGCGTATGTTTTAAAGAAGAGGCCACACAATTGAAGACATGGCCATACACTGAATTGAGGGAAACAAAACACGTGAGAAAGAGAGGAGAGGTCCTTCGGCCAAGCCTTGGTCGAGACACTGCTCGTGCTATCCCTCTGCCATAGAGCCCAGCGACATTGAGCACCTGCTGCCGCGAGCTCCAACCTCAATGACGAAGTTGCTGTTCGGACGTGCCACCAGCACCGACGCTCAACCAGAGAGCATCTCTGAAATTTCCGTCCAAAACTAGCTGTGATCCAAGCTTGCTCGGAGCCTGCTCCGCAACGTTTTAAGCTGTCTCGACAAGTTCCAGCAAGCGTTTGGGCCACGCTTCACTTTTGCCGCTAGAAGAAGTTTGCTCTCAATCAACCTTGAAAGGAAGTCCATTCGGTGGAGAGTCTGCAATGGTGCAAAGGGAAAATAAAAAATATAAATTGTGAAAGTGGTGGGAGTCAGGCGAAGAAAACGTGATATGGATCCAAGAAGAAGAAAGTGAAGTGGAGATCTTGAAGGAGAGAGAAAGCATCACAAGAGGGATTGTCCACAAATTCATTGCGGTCCTTTTTTCTTTTTGCTCTAGCCAAGTTGAGGCGTCCATCGGGCCTACTCGTCCACTCGGTCAAGAACCACCATCGAAGTTTGTGTTTTGCAGGTCCATCTCGCCGTCGACGCGGTCGCTGTTTGCTGTTGTCAACATTGCCGCACGCTGCCCACCGCCATCCGAGCCTCAAAATTCACATAATTACGGCAACAAACCGAAGGATTCTCGGCGAAGGCCTGGCTTTAAATTTGAAGATTTCTTTTCCATTGCTTGCGGTGTGGAATTTATGTGCGTGCAGGTTATTTGGGTCAGAGGGACACGTGAACCCGATCAAAAGGACCATGTCAGTTTGAAGTCCAAGAGAGCCTTCGTGAGCCAGGCCCATCTCTTGGAACTTCAGGCATCCATCAAAAATTTATCGACCCATCATCATTGCTCGACACCACCAGATCGGTCCAGTGATATTGACGATCCTCAATGCTCCGACGAGCTCAGAGCCATCACCACCGCAATTCGCATGATTCGTTGTCCCTCTGAGTTTGGAAACGGTATCTGAGTGATATTGCAATTTAGGTAATAATTTTCATCAAATTGATCTTCATATATTTTTATTGCCTAATTTGTGAAATTGCTATCTCGTATGAATCTTTAAATGATGCTATCGTATCCATAAATATAAAGTATCTTTTTAAATTGGGAAATCTTCCTAATTTCACAATGTGCATACGATTGACAGTCCGATTTTTGCGCCCGAAATCCGACTGGTAATCGCACGGAAAAATTGCTAATCCGATCTCATGCTCGAGATTCGAGTTGCGATTTTGTTTAAAATTGGCCAATCCGATCCCATGCGCGGGATATGATTCGTCAATTTATGGATATTGATCTTATCTTGCCTGATTTGCTGTCGTGTCGTTTAATCGATTTTGCTTTCGTAAAAGAAAAATAAAAAAATTTGAATTAGGATTAGGTTTTGTTCTTTTTATTATCTTGCTTGATTAGAATAGGGATTTTATTTTGAGTCATGAAAAAGAAAAAGTGCATTCATTTAGGATGTTAGTGTTTTTTTTATTCTATTATTATCTGAATTGCATGTTTAATTTTAATTTCGAATTTCATAAAGAAAAAGGAAAAAATTAGAATTAGGGCATTATTTGCACGTCATTGCATATTAGATAAAAATTGCATTTTAGGTCTAGATAGATATTTAGATGAATTGCATGATAGGTTTTTTTTTTTTTTTTTTTAATGCATGTTTAGAAAGCATTTAGAATAGATAGTATTTCGCTTGAGTTAGATTTTTATTTTTGGTAATTTTAATTACGAATTTTCGTTAAATAAAATATAAAAATCATGTGCACATCATATAGAATTAGGTTCATGAAATGCACGTCATTTAGGGTTTATTGCTAGGGTCATTTATTTAGAAATTGCTTGTCATTAGAATTAGGTCATTTGGTTAATTTAGATTGCATATTTAATTATTGCATGCTCATTAAGAAATCATTAGTTTTTTCTTTTACTTATTCATATTGTTTAAGACATTTTGCCATGCCATATTATTTCATTTTATATTAGAAGAATTGCATTGCATATGGACTATATTCTCGTTAAAAAGTGAAAGCAAAAATTGTGTGATTACTTGTTAATTAGAAATTATATCTAGGATTGCTTATATGAATTCTGATCTAACAACGCAGATGCTTTTGTTGCTTTGAGGTAAGTTCTGCATTATTTAATTGCTTTCCTGAGTGTTAAATTGGTGGTATGCGCACCTGCATGATCGCCTCACATGTTAAGAAAGTGAATTAAAATTAATTTAAGCTGCCTGCAAAACATTTTTTCGAAATAAAAAGAGAAAGGTATCGAAAGGGCACTAGGATAGTTTAGTGTAACCAAGTCCTCGTACCCAAAGTCTTTGGTTCGTAGAAGTGAAATAATTCTCCCATTATTTTATTTAAATGTCTAATCGATCTACCGTAAACCAATTAGTGGCGACTCCCTTTTGCATGCTAGATATTTGAATTTAAATCGCGAGTTGGTATGGGCTGGGGAGAGCCCGAGCTAAGTCTAGGCTTAGCAATCCATTAGCCTAATTTTAGGTAGTGCAGCCGAAAAATTGGTCGCGACATGCATAAAATTGGAAAAGTCCTTGATTTCATGAAAATCAAATAAACAATTGATTGTCTCATTATCTTCAACTGAATTAGAATATTGAGTTATAACAAAAACTATTTGTGAAATAATATGGATATAGGGATTACTTTTTGACCTTGGAGTACAAGTGGATAGACCAAGCGAATCGTTTAGTCAAAATGATGCTACTCTCAAACTAGCGACAAATCCAGTATTCCATGAAAGAACAAAATATGTAAAGGTTAATTGTCACTTTACTCGAAAAAAAAATTAATAGAGGCTAATAGTAACGAAAGGAATTGGAATAATGGAACAAATTGTGGACATTTTCACCAAGCTGCCATGTCAAAGACAACACACACATCTACTAAGCAATTTAGATGCTTTCGACATATATAAACCGTTAGTTTGAGGAATAGTGCAAGAGATATGATTTAATTCTGATTATTCTAACTATAGGTTAATTGATTTTGTCACTCTGTAAGATTTGATATTCATACAATAGAATAGGAGGCGATATTTTGTATATTCTTTTCCATTATACGGTCTTTTTTGTATTATAAATAGGTGTGCAATACATGTACAAAAGACTAAGTAATACAAATACAATTCTCTGCAATTCTTTTTTTTTTTTTTCTGTCACACTGTAATGATCAATGAAAGATCCATCCATGGAGTCCGGCCCCATTCGTTCTGTTTGGGCTTTAACGCAATCCAGCCCCATCACCTCAAATTCATAATTGCAGCACAAATTGCTTCGGCTCCGGAGTTCAGTTACAGGACTGGAGTTTCTTTTTTATGGAGTCAATCTTCTCCTCAGCAAAGCACAACCTCCGTAGACGAAGCTCTTTTCGCTTTGCCGCCACAGTCTCGAGCTCGCTAGCAGGAATCGAGCTTACAAACTCAGCAAAACCCACGAGCTCAAGCGGCAACTCGCCCGACAAATTCTACTTGATCAAACCGAGGTCAGTTAGCTTAAGAAAAGATCACCCAAGCCAACTGGAATTGGCTCCGAGAGTATATTTCTACTGAAGTCCAAAAAATTCAAGATGCTCATCCCCGTGATTTGCTTCTCTTAAATTCGAAGCTTCAAGTCCCCATGAGATTACCGAGACTTGCAGGAGCTAAACTCGAGAAAGGATGTACCTTCAAGAGGCAAAAGCCCTCAAACCTCTGAATTCACCCGAGGATTAAGAACCTTCCAGGTATGTCCATTCCCGTCGAGAGAGCAATATGCCAAGAACTGCAGTGTCGGATCTCAGCACAGATGGGTCCCATTAAAAGAGTTGATTCCTCGTACTCGGGGGACATAGACGTACCCTGATTCAGTCAATGGAGTTGTACCTGGTTTGCATGTACACGCCTCTTCCTTTGCCACATGCAGGTTTGATGAGGTCGGGATAATCGCGAGGTACCGATTCGGCGCGATGTGGAGCCACGCGGCACTCATGAAGCTTTGCACGCAGATAAGAATCGCGCAGATTGTTTTCTGTGAAATTAGAGCCACTGTGGGTAGATATATCGCTAATTGTTCCAAAAGTGAAGTGGATCATTCTGTTGAGCTATATAAATTGGATTGCCGGAACAATCTCTTTTTCCTTTTCTTGCCAAAAATGTAATAAAAAATAAAAAAATGATGCGAAATTAATTAGAAAGATAGGAAAAATTATCCAAAATGTCTTAAACTTGTAGCACTTTTTACCAATTGAATCTATCAACTCAATTTTGGCTGGAAAGTATTAATGTGAATAGTAGTTGTCTTTACATAGAATACTCGACGTTGACGAGGATAATTTTTAATAATTTTCAAAATTTCTTATCAATTTTTTATATTTCATTTTTTTTCTTTTCTTCTCTTTTCCTTCTTTTTTTTTCTTTTTTTTCCCTTTCTCTTCTTTTCTTTTTCTTCTTTCCTTTTCCCTTTCTCCCTATGCCGACTATCACTAGGCCTCGTCAATGGCCGATAGAGGCTGCCGGTCTTGGGTGAGGGACACCCCAGCTTGAGTTAGCGAGGGTCATCCTCTCCGAATCGAGTGAAAGCAAGGGCGGCCCAAGCTTTCTCAAGTGAGGGCGACCCTAGCTCAATCCAACCAAAATTGGTTAGATTGACTCATTTGGTAAAAAACAAAAATATATATGATTCAATTGATAAAATTGAAATATGTATGATTAAATTGGGAAAAGTGCAATATGTTCATATTTTTTGAACAATTTTCCCATGAGAACTTTAAATAAGGACTCAATTGGCAAACTTCTATATCGACGAGGCATAGTGGAGGGAGAAAAAGTAAAAGAAAGAAGAAAAAACAGAAAAAGAAAAATAAATAATTAAAAAATAATTCTAGAAAATATTAAAATGCTATTAAAATTGTTTAGTTAGCGTTGACAATGCCACGTAAGATAGCCAGCGTCTACATCAATGATTCCTGGTCACAATTAGCCAGATAGACTCAATTGATAAAAAGCGAAAGATTTGGACTCAATTAATAATAGTGAAAAGTTACGGATTGAATAGGTTTCTGACTATTTGGACAATTTTCTCGAATTCTTATAGAGTTAATCGAAATAAATGAATTGCCCAATGTTGCGTGAAATAATGATTTGGGAAAACCTGCACCGATTGAGAATCATTGGTACTTGACATTACATGAATTCTTGTGCTCTCCCAACTCTCGTTCGAAAGGGTTGCAACAATACTTAAACATACATAAAAAAAAAAAAAAAAAGTAATTTTTTTTTAGGTAACCAAATGCCCAAGCATATCTCTAAATATTGCGTCTTTCTCAAACTAGTGCTTAAATATCTTAACATTTTAAATTGGACCCTTGTTCATATGCAAGAGAATTAAGTAAGATTATTTCTCCTAACGAATTCGGTGCTATATATCACGATTAACCTTTTATTTGTCAAAAAAATTTAACACATCTAATTCAAAGAAATTGAACATTCTAACTCGGGCCTTAAAAAGCAAAAAGTAAAATTGGGATTGAGCACATCTTCTTGCAATTTTGCCATATTCGTGTTGTTAACGAACCTAACATGGTCCGAATTGTTCTTTTTTGCTCTGTAGCCCATGTGACTTAATTACCCAAATTGCTCTATGCAAAGAACAGATCGGGGCTTTGGCTCGTGGAGATGGAGTCAAATCACTGGAAGACAGCCCAATTATGTTTGGATTTCGTGAAGCAATATAGGTAGCCGCTTTGAGTTTTAGGAGTCGAAGTAGTAGGATTGAAGCTCAAAGAGCAATAGGGGTAATCAACTACTTCTTAATCTGTGAAACAGTAGCTTAATTTTCGAGCTACCGATAGGCAGGCCTTGAGTATATGTACATAAAATTACGGAGGTACGTACACCTGGAGTGCCAAAACTTGGCATGGAGGAACACTTAAGTGCCAAAACTTTGAAAAGGTACACTTAAGTGCTATAATTGGAGAAAAGTGGATCACTTAAATGCCAATCCGGCCAAATTCTGGCCAAAATGCAGACGTGTCATTTTTCGGCGACATGCTTAACCGATGTGGCAATTTTTTTTTTTTAAAAAAAAGCACACGTGGAGGAGGAAAACGACGTCGCCCCATCCACTCGCCTTGGCCAAACTAAACGACATCGTTTTTCCTTAGTGCTAAACGACATCGTTTAGGTTATTTAGATTTTAACTGGTCGTCCATCGCGTTCACACTAGATCCGACGTTCTCTCTATCGTTGTTCACAGGTCGTCGTTCGCAGGTCATCGCTCCCCATCGTTGCTCGCCGTCGTCGCTCACCGTCGTCACTCGCTCATGTTTGTTCTTTTCTTCCTCTCCCCTATGGTGAAATTAGGGCTTCGACTCGTTTATTAGGGGTTTAACTTGAAATTTGGGGATCGGCTGAGAAATCTTATGTTTGGATGGTATTGGTGTGAGATTTAGGGCTCAGATGTGGTGCTAAAACCCTATTGGGGGTTCGGCCTTGAAATGTAGGGCTCGGTGTAGGGCTCGGCGAGGGGAAAATTAAGGCTCAGATGTGGTGGTAGGTACTGTGATGTGTGATTTAAGGCTCGGATGTGGAATAGTGATGTACGAAAGTAATTTGTAGGGGTTGGATGTGAAATGTGCAATGGTGATTATTAGGGTTCGGAGTAGTTGTCGTGGGGGAATCTGGGCATTTTTTTTTTTAAATTGCAGTGTTGAAATTGATGTTATGAGGACCCATGCTTATCTGGGGGATCTCTCTATATTTTAAGGGAATGCGGCATAATCAAAGTAGCTGTCGGGTGGGGACCTCTATTTGTCCCGAGGGTATCGTTCCAATCAAAGTAACTATTGTCTGACCTGTGCATCTTCCGTCTTTCTTCTTTTCTTTAATAAAGAGTGTGGGGACCTCCACATGCAATCATTGTCGCTTTGAATGTGGTCCCAAAAGTTAATAGTATTCTTTTCCTTTTTGTTGCAGAAATGGCTCATGATAAAGACTATGTTGCCGTCATTGTTTGCTACGGTGAGGATTTTACGATTGGGGAGGATGAGTGGGAGTATGAGGGGGGGGAGGAATGAGGGTACTATCTTTGTAGATATAAAGAATGCGTCTTATATTGGATTTGTTAGGGATATAGTGACATATTTGCCTTGTAAAGTACAAAAGTTGCTGTATTGTCTTCCTAGGAAAGGCTTGAGAGATGGTTTGAGAGCTTTAGAAAATGATAATGGTTTTAGGGATGTCCTATATCATTATCTTCATGGCGAAGAGGCGAAAGTATATGTTGATGTTGAATACAATAGTGATAATGAGGACGAAGATGATGACAGAGATAGCACCCAAGTAGGAGAAGGAGGAGATGGTATTCAAGCTAGTACTAAGGTTAGGGATGAAGGGGGGCATGATGGACAGGACGGGGAAGAGAGGAGCGCAGATGCTGTTCACCATAGTGATGGTGAAATAGGTGATGTCACTATCACTGAATTAGATTGGGAAATAATTGAATCCAGTGATGGTGATGATGACGATGAAGGGTTGGCTGCTGAAAATTTCTTAAACTTAAGTGACGACGACGACAAGGAGCTTACACAAACAAGGAAAAAACAAAGGGATTTTTTGTCGATAGATTTGCAACTTTGCGGGTAGCGATGAAGTTCCAAACGAGACGAAGGCCCCGAATGCTTTGGTGTTGCTGGCCAAGAGACGGATTATGAAGAAAGCATTGACACTGCTACCTCCTAGGACGAGCTTGAAGAAGATGAAGGAGCTGTGCATAGAAGGAAAAGGAAAAGTAAGTTTCCTTCCTATGATCCATCCGTTGCCTCTCCTACTTTGTCAGTAGGTATGAAATTCCAAGATGCGATACAATTTAGGGAAATTATACTGAAGAACTCCATTGCTGCACAAAGAAATATTGATTTCACTAGAAACACTAAGAACTTTGTAAGAGCTAGGTGTTCGCAGCAAAATTGTCCATGGAAGTTTACGGTGCGTTTGTTAAGAGAAGTGGGTCTTTCCAAATTAGAGCCTATCAAGAGGAACACACTTGTTTTATTAATTTTCAAAACAAAAGGGTAACAAGTGCATGGTTGTCCAAACACTTCTTCGATCTGATCAAGGTGATGCTCGAGATGAAAATTACTGACTTTAGGATGCTGGTGAAGGAGCGTGTAGGCATTAATATATCTAGGAATCAGTGCAAAAGAGCAAAACAAAATGTGATAAAAATACTTATTGATTAGTATGGTAAGGAATATGGGCAGGTGTAGGATTATGCTTGGGAGTGTAGGCTGCAAAACCCTTCAAGCAGAGTGTATGTAGAGGTGGTGGAAAGGCCGCTTCTTGATAGTGGGATCAAGTTTGATAAGTTATATGTGTGCTTTGATGCATGTAGGCGATGGTTTTTAGCTGGTTGTAGACGGATTATAGGATTGGACGGCTATTGCTTAAAGGGCTTGTGTAAGGGAGAATTATTGGCGGCGATTGGAAGAGATGCGAATAACCAAATGTTCCCACTAGCTTGGGTTGTTGTAAAAATTGAGAACAAGGACAATTGGTCGTGGTTCTTGAAAAATCTGATGGCTAACTTGGAGATAACAAACGGGGAAGGGTGGGCGTTCATGAGCGATCAACAAAAAGTAATGCTTGGTTTTTGAAAAATTTGGTCAATAGTTTGCTTTGTAATATTAACATGTTATTTGCTTACATTTATTACTTTGAATTATTGCAGGGATTGGTTCCGGCAGTAGCCGAGTTGTTGCCCCCCATGCTGAACATCGAATGTGTGCGCGGCACATATACAGAAACTGGGCAAAGACCTACAAAGGGGATAAGCTGCAGTTGCAATTTTGGTAATTAGCAAAGAGTACAAACATGGCTGACTTTAGGATAGCCAAAGAAGGACTACTTCAGTTGACAAAGGAATGTTGTGCTACACTATTTCAACTAGAACCGAAGCATTGGTGCAGGGCATTCTTCAGTGAGGAATTCAAGTGCGATAACGTCGACAACAACATTTGTGAAGTATTTAATTCCAAGATAATAGATGTCAGATGCAAACCAATCATCTCAATGCTTGAAGATATACGAGTTGCGATCATGACTCGGCTGCAGAAACAAAGAGATGAGGCTGTAAAGTGGACTAGACAATATGGTCCTAGGATTGCCAAGAAATTAGATGAAAACTTGGCTGCAAGTAGGCATTGTCATCCCATTTGGAATGGAGATGATGGATATGAGATAATGAAGGGTGCCAACAAATATGTTGTCAATCTAGGAAGCAAGAAGTGTTCATGTAGAGCATGGCAACTAAGTAGAATTCCTTGTACACACGCCATATGTGCCATCCAGTTGAAGGGCGACAATACAGATGATTACATCGATGATTGGTACAAAAAATCAAAATACCTTGCTTCGTACCAGTTCATGATGCAACCAATTAGAAGTAGCAAGTTTTGGGAGCCCACGGATCATGAAGCACCTCAACCTTTGCCACTGAAGAAGAAAATTAGAAGGCCAAAACGAAGATGAAGAATGGCGGAGGGAGAGGTCTCGAGTCAGCAAAGAATGAGCAGACAGGGTACAAAGATGACATGCTCTTATTGCCGCGTAGTAGACCACAATATTAAAGGTTGTCAATTGAGGAAGCAACAAGAACAATTGAGGCAAACTGAAGGGCCTAGTGAAGAGACAGTTGGAGAAAGGCAAACAGAAGGGCCAAGTGAGTCGACTGTTCTTCAGTCGACAACTAGAACCCCGATAAGTCATGAAATAAAATTTATGTTTATGTTTCTTTGTGATTTATCATAAATATGTAAATAATATCATATTTGGCATTGTATGTAATGTCTTTACTCCAGTAAGTCATGAAACGGAATAGCCTGTTCGAAGAAGGCAAGGTAGAAGACGGCTAGTTGAAGGATTGGCCGAAGCTAAACGGCCGATTCGATCGGCTTGTTCTTCAAGAAAGAAAGAAATACCCAAAAATTCAACAATTTGTATTCAGTTTTTCTTTACATTATTATATGGCCCGATGTTATATTTATGGTGTCTTTTGTCTCTTTCTCAGGTTTGAAGAAAGCAAGTTGAAGCTCAACTGCCAACTGAAGAGCCATTACAAGAGCCACCTCAAGGGTCACCACGGGGGCCACCACAAGAGCCACCAGAAGAATCACAACGAGGGGCACCATAAGTACCACCAGAAGGCCCAACAGAAGGTGTCATTGAAGTTGAAGGGCTACACAGAAGGACAACTAAAAGAAGGCTAGGTGAAGGGGCAGCTACACAAAGGCCATCTAGAAGACGCCCAGCTGAAGAATTGGTCGAAGAAGCCCCGGCTGTAGCTGAAGAGCCCAAGAAATCACAAGCAAGAAAAGGAACAAGAGCCAACAAATCACAAGTTCCTGAAAATGACACCCCTATTCAAACAAGAGGGGCACTAGGGAAGAGGTTAAGACAATATGGCTATAGCCTTTATACAGATGAGCGTACCGGAACGGTCATTCTGAATGTAAGTTTTATTGGCTGCATTTAATTTAATTTATGTTGCAGACTTTTGCTGACAATTTATTGTCTTTTTGTAGCCCATGAGAAGTTCAGAGGTTCTTATCTCAGGCCCAACTCAAGAATCAACGGCTGCACCAACAAAAAAGAAAATATCAGCTGCGCCAACAAGAAAGAAGAGCAAGAACCCAGTTGCAGGTCCATCTAATTTAATTCAGCCTGGATAGTTACGGCTCCTTTTGAATCAATTCAGCTGGGACATTTGCGGCTCCATCCGAGTCAGTGGATACTGAGAAGGTTGAAGAAGAAGTTGCATGTCCAGTTAGAAAAAGTGCAAGAATTATGAATAAAGTGAAAGACCCATCGAAAGGCGCACGGATAGGGGGTGTCGTGCATATTGATTGATGAGATGGGACGTGATAGGATTTGTGGAGCTTAGGAGTCAGTTTTGTAAACGTTATAATAACTTACTATGGATGGTTATCTTTTTTTTTTTCTTTAGTTTGTCATTGATTTTGTGAGACTTAATTTCAATATCAATGGAATGATATGATCTTGCTGCTTGTCAAATTCTTTTGCTTTTGGTAAGATATGGATTCTACTTTTACTTGCTGCTATTGGTGTTGGGTTTGTGGTGGTAGCTGAAGTGCTGGTGTGGCTGGTGGTGGTGGATGGTGAAGCTTGGTGGTAGTGAGTTTGTTGTTCGGGTGCTAATGTGGTGGCTGGGGTGCTGGTGTGGCTGGTGGTAGTGAGTTTGTGTTTGGGTGCTAATATGGGTTTGTGGTGGGGGTTATGGACTCATGCTGCTGCACCTGGTGCAAGTGTGCAGTTTGCAGATCTTACACCATGTTTACTGGTGCAAGCTAGTGCAAGGCTTAGCTTGCACCAATACCTTGTGTAGCAACACCACCAGCACGGTGGTGGCTAGAGCACCTAGTGTAGCTAGTAGTGATGGTTGGTGGTGCAGCCGGTGGTGGTGGCTAGCGCAATTTTAAGAGAAAACCTACAAAAAAAATTGGCACTTAACTGATCACATTCTAAAAAACTTGGCATTTAAGTGTTCACTTTTAACTATAAGTGACACTTAAGTGATCACTTTAATAATAACTTGACACTTAAGTGATCATTTTTTCATCGCGACTAGCACTTAAGTGATTACTAAATACAACTTATGGCACTCGGGTAATCACTCATGTTTGTCTTGTGTTTATGCTGGTTTGCAGCAAAATAGAGAATGTGATGGTAATTTAACTTATGGCAACTCCATTCAATTCCAATATTTGCTGCTGGTTTATGTTTATATTTGGTTCAAGTAAAAAAGCCAGCACAACACATTGACCCAATACACATCCATTATTATTGGTTTATATTCAAGAACAAGTAAAAACATAGTACAAGTAGCATTTAATTCACTCATTCCATTTCCTTAACCTCCCCACAAACACAAGAACTAACCCACAATACATATGACAGCATAAACAACAACAAAGCCACAACGATCTTGTGGAACAACACAAACTTCTTCTCATCTTTCAAAAAGAAAAAAAGCCTATATTTAATCCAAAACAATTACATTTGTCCACTCATTTTTAACTATGGCAGTCGGAGAAACTTTTTCTCATCTTCAAGTGTTTTACATTTCATCATAAAATATAATAGACAACAAAACAACACCATAATAAACGCTTAGTAACACTTCCGTTCAATTTTCATCCTTGAAACTTCATTCTTAAAAGGTTTAGCTGAAGACGCTTGGCTTGCATTGAGTCAACATCGTCCAAGTCGTCCACGAACATAGATGGAGATTGATGTCTTTTATGAAGTAGATCCACTATCACCTCTGTGGCTCGGTCAGATAATTTCGCATCGACCCATTTGAAGTATTTGCACTTCGACCCTTCTTTATATCGAGCGCATCCATAAAATCTTCTCCCAAGATTGATTCGAGTCCATGATATTCTTCTTGGACTCGGTAACCCACAAAAACAGAAACGCTGGCCTTCTCCTTCGCTTCGGTGAGAGGAATTTGAGGCGCTGTTGCGAGTCTTGCTCTCCATTTCCAATATTCGATGATGAAATTTTGGGCAAATCAAAATTAGGGTTTGAGACTTGGATTCGAGCACTTCAATAGGGATTTTGGCCGATTTAGGGTTTTAGATTTGGGGCAATGTGGGAGACGACGTTGTTTTTGCAGATTCGAGGCTTTTATTTTGCAGATGACGTCGTTTCGGGTGAAGTAGAGCCGAGTCAGCTCTTCGGCGAGCCACCTAAGCAAGCAAAAATATTAAAATATTGCCACGTAGGATTTCCGGCAAGATTCGCCGAAGTTGGCACTTAAGTGTCCCACTTTTAAAAGAAAGTGGCACTTAAGTGTACATTTTCAAAGTTTTAGCACTTAAGTGTCCCCTCGTGCCAAGTTTTGGCACTTGGGCTGTACTTTTGCCTAAAATTGCGAATTCAAAATGTCTAAATTATAAGACGAATTGGAGGACTACATGTACATAAGATTTCAGCAAACACTATAAAAAGCAATATCGACATGCTTTCTCTTGCACGAATGATATACAAAGGAGGGAATTGGTTCAATATGGGGAAATTTTTTTATTTAAAAAAAAAAAACCTGGCTTGAAACGTTCCTGAGAGTTGTGCAAGAGGCCGTCTAGATGCTTCATAGAGCTTTTATCTTATGATTACTTGAGGGAGGAATCTTGGCATGTTCACACTTTTGTGGAGTAACAGAAGGAAGTTTGTCAAAGTTTCAAGATTTATCCAGTGGGAGAGTAGCCATCGATAGAGATTTGTTTCTGTATTCGTGATAGAAAATAGGAGGCAAAGGGATAGTTCTTGGAAGGAAAAAGTTTAGGTATAAATTAGATTTAAGCTCTGTTATTAAACGTCAAATGCTCTATCCGCCACCTCCCGAGTACAAATTACAGGAAAGAACTAGAGAAGATTATTACGGAGTGAGATTGATAGATAGTTTCATGAATGAAAAAAAGCAAATTTGGAAGTGTTGTTACAATTGCGTCATTTGGACCGAATCAAATAGTGTTGACAGGATAAGTGATTAATCCTCACTAAGGGTGTGCAACGGGAACAGCCCGAAATAAAAACTACTTGGATCGAATCAGACCGGCTGGTTTTGGGCGGTTCCCAAAAACGACAGTCCAGTTCCTAATTTCCACTTTTGGAACCGGTGACCGGTTGGTTCATTTCCCGGTTTTAAGGTGGGAACTGAACTGACCGGATCGGACCGGTTAATTATATATATAATATTCATATTCTTAAATTTCTTAAGAAACAAACCCTAATTCTTCCTAATTTCTCCCATTTTTCATTTTATTTTTGGCCTAAAATAGCAAATTTACCAATTCCATTCGACCACCGGACTGGTTGGTCGATCTAGTTCCCGGTTCTAGGTGCAGTCGGTCCGGTTCCCCATCTCAAAATTTAGGAATCGATCCTCCCAGTCCAGTTCCTGATCCCACCTCGAAACTAAACTGGACCGAGAATCGATCAGTCCTAATCCTCACAAAATTGGGTGCCGCGTGCCAACCGACATATTTGTTTGCATTTTGGTGAAATTCAAAGTCATTTTCCCAAAGATCTTTTGGCTCAAGGTGTCGTTGCTTTGACTTTTTGTGTGATTTTCGTAAGAGAAAATGATAGAAATGGTTCTTGAACTTTAGCTCAATAGGTAATGTGGTTCATGAACTATTCATTTATTTAGTGCGATCTCTAATTTTTTTATACATATTCAATGTAGTTTTGGACTATAAAAATATATTCAATATTATCATTCTATTATTTAAGATTAGGGATATTATTGAATATTTTTATATAATTTAAAAATTCAGAAATCACGTTGTACATTGTTCTAAAGTTCAAAGATCAGACCACGTTAAACAAATTAAAAGTTTATGAATTACATTACTGATCAAAGTTTAGGAATCATTTGTATCATTTTTTTTAAAGTAGCTTTAAAGGTATTTTAAAAAAACAAAAGGTGAGCTACTGTTCATCGTCTCCACTCTCCAGAGGCTTAGGCGGGGGCTCATAAGATCACCACAAGCTCAAGAGAGGGTTTCGAGGTCCTGGGTGATGCTTGGCAAAAGGCGACCATCGCGCCATCCCAAGAGTCGCCTCAACGCTCGACCATTGACGCTCGACCTTCAGATCTCATCTAACAATCTCAAGCAAGGGTGATGTTGGAGAACGTGAGCCAAGCAAAGACCAAGGCATTGCGACCTTTAGCGGGGAACCAAGCACAAAAAACCCAGAACTACAATGGTCGAAGAAGATGAACAGTCGGTGAGGCCAAGACTAGTATATGAAAATATTAGTAGGGGCAATTTTGGAAGAAATTTTTTTATTAAACTTAGAAGCTGCTTTCCGATATTGTTGAAAGCCCGAGGCAACTGGAGACTTGTCTTACCTTTTAACTTTGCCAATGTTGGCATTTCTCCGAAGTGGTCCCAAAAAAATTAACCAAATAGCGTAACTTTTTCTCAAGGGAATTTAGATGGCTCAAAGTTTATTGTAACACCTTAACCAAATACACCTGGTGGATTCATAAGTAATTTCTCATCTTGAGTGAAGGTTATTAGTGTTGCGTGTGAGCAATAAAAGTAAAAAGAACAAAGTAGAGAGGTTATGATAGGACAAGCAGCCGTCTCGAGAATCCGCGATACCAAATCGTAGTCGAGTGATATATGGCTACTGAAAGTAGTTGGAGGAGGAGACATATTTATAGCCAATATGCAAAGCCTAGAGCTCTTGATGGCGAAATGGCTCTCCAAAAGTCCTTAAATGAATTGAGGGAGCATATGTAATGAGAGAGTTATTGACGGAAGATGAACACGGTCCTATCTACGATTGATGAAATCCATTATTAACATGTCGTGAGGACATCGGTGAATAATAGATTGCAACATATCATGATGACTTGAATTCGATATACGTCATCGTTACCCACTAAAAAAGGATTAGGAGATTGTGCAGGCCTTGTTTAACAAGTGTGTTCCAATACCATCAAGCCAAAACTTTGCATGACAACCTAATAAGAAATATATTAGGTTCTGTTTATGTTGCAGAAAATAAATGAATTTTTCTAAATATTGTTACTTATATCGCTTAAAATAATTGTTAATGAAAAATATTTTCTATATCAAATGATATATATATATATATATATTTTAGTTGATGATGAAAATATTTTTTTTTGCTCACTGAATTTTCTAAGTGAAGTAAGTGATCATTTTTTTTGAGAAATTTTTTTAAATTATTTATTTTCTCGCAAACAACATCATTAGATTAGTTATCACATGGCTAATAGGCTAAAACAGTTATATGGGCCACCATTGTTTTCCTTTTTCTAGCCCATAGCATCGCAAAAAACCACCCTAAATTGGGCCTTAAATCGCATAAAGCAAAATTGGGCTTAGCAACATCTTCAGACCGATTTTGCTCAATTCGTGTCGATAATGAACCCAACATGGTCCAAATGTTCTTTTCTGCTTAGCAGCCCATGTGACTTGATTACCCAAATTGGTCTACGTGACCGGGTTTGGCTCAAGGAAATGGAGTCGTAGCATTGGAAGACAACACAAATATTGTCTGGGTAGCAATTGGATAGCTGCTTTAAGTTCAAGGATTTGAAGTGGTAGGATTTGAGCTCAAACAGCAATAGAGGTAGCTACTTCTCAAATTGTGAAACGGTAGCTTAATCTCGGTTATGGGTGTGCAAAAAAATTGAGAACCGTCCGGACCACTAAAAAACGGACCAAATCGGGACCAATTCGACTATTGGAAACGTTGAGTACTAACCCGGTTCCGATTCCAGCTATGCAATCGCCCATTCGAACTCAATTAGCACACACAAATATATACTTTAAATGTTAGCTCTCCGCCTCAGACTCTTTCTCTTCAATCCGTGTCACAATTGAAGAGGATGGATGCAGAAATGAAGAGAGAGAAGAAAATCTTAAGTAGGCTGGTATGCCAAATCATCCTGGGGCTGGCCAATCAATAGACAACACGTTTCACATTTTGGGCCCCGCACTGCCGTCTCTCTCTCTTCATTAATTGTGCCCCCTCGCTACCCCCCGCCCCCGGGCCTCTCTCTCTCTCTCTCATGTCGCACTCTCACTTCTCTTCTTCTCTGCTGCGATGCGTCTCCTCCCTCCCCCCATCCCTTCTCTGTCTTAAAATCTCCCGCACACCTCAACTCTCTCTCTCTCTCACAAGAAGCGAACGAAGTGTACCGTCGGCGCGATCCTCAGCCGGTCGCAGTCGACCATCGTCAAGCATGGTCTGGTTCAAGCGAGTACAAGTTTTAGAGACGGCGTCTGTGAAACAGAGAATTCAAGCACGGTCTAACCCTCAAGCAACTTGTTCAGAGGAAAGACTGGTTCAAGTCTTGAAGTCGAGGTTGGAGGTCTCGTATTGGAGTGTTGACAAGGCAACCCATTTGGCTTCTATATCGGTTCGACAACCATTGCTGGTTGCCGCCGCCAATTCTCGCTTCACGCAACGCCACGCCACACCATTCCTTTACAAGTCTCTCTCTCGCATAAACTTTTGCGCCAAGTTTCGCCAGGAAAATGATAATTTCCTGTTAACAATGGTATAATAGAGATAATCTAGACAATGTATGTCGAATAACTGGAGCACTCCCGCCGAAGAGCAAAATGTAAGGGGATTTATTTAGGCCTCTGATTCATCTCCTGACTATAGCAGGTCGCCTATTTGTCTCTTCCTGAGCTGTTACAGAATTCCTCAGGCCAAACCCCGACAAATCTCCAACACATCAGTTGCTGGTTCGAGCATACCTGACCCAGCCTTAACGATTGCATGGGAAAATCCTTCTGCTTTAGTGCAGTCTTGCCAATTGCCGTTTTGCTACCATGTTTCTTCGGAGCTTTGTTTTACAGGTTTATCCGTTGCTGATTCGGTGTCGATCGAGCATAATTGTTGCCCCAGCCATGACTCTTATAGCGGCACCTTCCGTCTCCGCTGCGGAGTCCAACTCGTCATGACAACACCGCAAAACTTTTGGCTCAATAACACTATCTGTCAAACCTCTGGCGATGCCAATCCAGTCCCAACCGCAACATAACTCGGGTCTCCCCTCACCGTGAGCAAGATTTCACCTTGCTAGTCACTTAGTTAATTCACACGTTCAAGGTTATCTGATGGCTAAATTGAAGGCTTTAGACTTGGTCACCATAAAATAAGTCATATGTTTTTTGTCCAGTTGATTGTTGCAGATAATTCTGTTCAAATTCGCTTTTGTTTAACAAATGTACTCTATTTTTACATTAATGTATAATAGGTTGTTTAGGGTGTTCGTCCACAAGTTTGGAAGTTGAAATGACAATTGATAGATGGGTTATTGATTGGGTGTTAATTGGAAGTGGTGTTGGAGAGAATTTGTTTGGATAATCTCTATCTACGCTTGTATAATCCTTACCAAACTAAGTAGTGATATAAGCATAAATGCTATGTAAATGATTTGGATAGATTAGAAAACCTCCCATATAATCATCAAATCTTCCCCTTCATCATCACCCCTACTATGCTCAATCGAAAATATCATATCCAAAAATAATATTCTTGCAATCCATCCATTTAATCTGGAAGAAACTGATTCTCTGTCATAAACTTAATTACAGAGAGCATAATGCTCTTTATTCCACTAGACATTTCCGATTCCATAAGACTAAACTAAAGCTTCACAACACATTCTAAGTAATAAGTGCTAGAGAGGCGCTTAATAAGCCAAATTTTGACTTCCCGAATACCCAAGAATCCACAAGATACATCAAATAATACAACATGGAACCACCAACAATATCATTCAAGAAAAAAAAAAGCAAATCAAGCAAACTAGTTCAGAAATCGTCATGGCACAATAAAGCACAAGAAAACATAAGCACCTAACCAAAAGGTCAGTTACAACAAGTATGGAATGGAATTGCTCAACCTCTACTATATTCCAGCAACTAATTAAGAGTCCATCTTAATTTGCATTGCAAACCAAACAACATTAAAAAATCATAGACAACTCAAAAATTTGGAAACCTAGACAACAAAAAAGACTAGAGAAAAAAAAAAAAAAAAATAGAAGATGGATGGTGCTTATGAAAGCAAGAAAAAAAATTCAAACTTGACCTTGGATAGAGGCGGCAAATCTAAGCTCAAGATGCGACCGGCAACGACTCTTGGAAGCAAGAGAGAAATAATGAATGGGCTTCGTTTGCTTCTTTGAGAGAGAGAGAGAGAGCACATGTAATTAATATGAGGGGGGATGCCGAGCACATGTAATTAATGAAGAGGGGGAGGGGGCACAATGCCGGGTTCCTTTTTTTTTTTTCTTTTTTGCTGGTCCTATACTAATCATACTCTAACACTTACTCTCAGACTTTTGCCCTGCCTCCTTATAAGGCGTGGGAGTCGAAACCCACTCCTGAAATGAAAACATCCCCACCCCAATCCCCCTTGAGAAGGTGGGGATTTGAACCCTCAACCTCCTTGAACCCCCAACCTCCCCCTTCCAAGATGGAAGGGTGGCCACTGGGACAAACCTCCAGTGGTTGGCACAATGCCGAGTTCAAAAGGTAGGACTAATGGATGACCCCAGGTGCCACATGTCGTCCATCGATTGGCCGGCCTTATGGTGACTTGGCGTGGCCGGCCTACGTAATATTCTCTCTCTCCTCTTTCTTCTATGTCCCTTGCATGATCAACCACCATCTCTAAATAAAACTACGTTCATGCGGTTTCATCACTCTTACTAAGTTGGGTCCCAAGAACCTTCAAAGAAAAGGTCCGTCGTTATTCTCTATTCTCCATTCTTGATTTCTGGATATACCTCACTATTTTCCTTCATTATCTCTCATAACCTCGTTGGAGCAAGTAACCTTGAACCAATGTCCGTTATCTTCCAACTGTTTGCATCCATTCTCTCTAAAGAGAGATGTAGATCTTCTCTCTACCATCTTCACTCTCTCATTAGACACTTGATTTTGATCCTTTTGCAACACTCACCTCTCTCTCCTCACCCACCACTCCACCTCCATCTCACCACCGCCATACTCATCCTGACCCCTCGTCTCACCCTCTCCTACCTCTGCTCCAACCCACCTGATGACGCCCACTTTTCCCCTCCTCCACCCCTACCCCTTCTTTGCCTCCCCCCCCCCTCGGCTCCATGAAATCAATGGGCGGTTTCCAATGGAACTGATCACCCAAATCTCAAGCTGCTGATCAGTGGCCTTCGAGTAACATGTACACGGGATCACGAATTCAGAAGGTCTCAATCATAAGGAGATGAGGGATGAGGATAGCATGTGCATAAGATTCTGGCAAAACACTATAGCTGATAGAGTAGTATCGACACATCCTCTCTCAAGATAAAAGGAAGAGAGTTGGCCAACATCCAACAATAAGGAACACGAAAAGTTCATGCATCAATTAAAAGCGTTTCGTCGGAGAGACTGATCCAAGAGAAAGTATTTGCCTATGGAAGTAGCTTATGCATGTATGGTTGGCTTTGTTACTTCACGTGTTCACAGCAACACGATGCACCAAACGGGTAAAATGGCAAAACACCTCGTCCTTGTCAATAACAATCTTAAATTGCACCTTGGGGAATGAAGTATCCACTGGTACATGTTCATAGAACGTTCAAAAGCTAACTTTAGGATATAGAATCGTTCAACTATCAAAATTATTACTATTATATCGAGACGGCAACATGCAAAAATAATGCAGATGTTTCTTGGTTTGGACATAAAGAGCCATATTTTTAATAGGTGAAAAAATATTTTTCTCCTAAAATTAAATTAACTCGTATTGGCCATCGAACGGATGATCATTCCAAGGTGGACAAGTTTGGCTTACAAGGAAGCTACCTGCCTTCATTATGTTCAATGTGTCTACACTAAATATATTTGAAGGGGTTAGACTAGAGGGGATTCTCGTCTTTTAATTATTTATTATAAAGATATATATACTAGAAGTCTTAAAACTTATCATAAAAGTGTAATTGAGTAATAAAACTTACAAAAAAAGTGCAATAAAAAATTAAAACTTGTCAAATTGGTGCAATCGAGTCATTCCCTTACCTCCGTCTAATTTGACTGACGAAAACCGCGACATAGCTTTTTAATATTTTCTCTCCCCTATGCGTTGGTGATGTGGCTAAGATGACGTAGTTTTGGTCTAAATATGAAATTTAAACAATTTTTATTAAAATTAAATTTTAAAAAAGCAAAATTTTTTAAAATAATAATAAGAAGAAGCGGAACTAGGCAGCAGTGGGGGAATGGCCAATAGGGTTCATTGGGCCCCTAGCTAGAAAGCCCTCGCCGCCACTACCACACACTGTCGTTGAGGGTCATCGGCCCTCACCCCGGATCTAATTAGGGATGTGCAAAGAATCGGGATCCGCCCGGGACCGCCCGAACCGGTGGTTCTTGAGGGAATGGTTCGGTTCTGGTTCCAATTTATGGGAACCGGTGGGTATTGGTCCGGTTTTGGGTTCCATGGGCGGATCCGCTCACTTAGACCGGACCGATTATATTATAATAATATATTAATTTTTAATATTAAAATAAATTTCGAAATTACTAATTAGTAAACCTAAATTTTAGGGCTCTATATCCTCTCATGATTTCCATATTCTTATAAGAATTTAGTAAAGTGTGTAAGTTGCTTTTTAGCAACTCAACAAATGGCTCATTCAAATGATACTTTTGGGACTCACATAGGACACCGTGTTCAAGAAAATGTGAAGTATCGGTGAAATTGTTTCTACAAAAAGAATTCACTAAAGCAAAGGTTGTAAGAGATTGAGTACTGTTAGGGGATAAAGGAAAAGACGATCTACATATGACAATCATCCAGAACCTTGAACTTAAAGAATATTTTAGATTTCAACTGAAATTATTCAAAAACAGGAAGAAAAAAAAAAACCCATTTCTCTTCTTTGGTAGTGTTTTCCAATAAAATAAAGAAAAATGGTACCCTTAAATAAGCCAATTCAATTTAAAGAAAAATATTACTCAATATGAAAACTACTCACGGCAGGATTTGGAAAACAATATTATTATTGATGAAACTGGTTCCATGGATCCTTATGGGAATCGAACTGGACCAGCGGTCCGGTTCTCAAATGGATCCATGCAACTAACGGGTGGTTCCCGATTCCAAATTTTTGGAGCCAGTCCTTAGTGAGCAGTTCCCGATTCTAGGTTAGGAACCGCCCACCTGAACTATGCACACCCCTAGATCTAATTGCGGCTCTCACCTAAATCGAGTGAGGGTCGTTGGCCCTTGCCCAATTCTAGCTAAGGGTGGCTGTGTGACATCCTGAAATTCGAGTCCTCTGATGGATGAATGAATGTGAATTTCGTCAATGCATTGTTGATTGATCTCACTTGGAAGTTATCACTCCTGAGATACTGACCTTGAGGGGAAAGGCTAATGAGGACGAACCCGTACGACTAAAGAACTTGACTGGGAAAACGACTTGACCATGAGACTTGCGTGAGGATGATCCACTGTAGATAGGCGGCCCGATTTCAAGGACGACTAGAAGTCGATTCGCGGACGTGAACATAATGGAACGACGGGTGATTCCGTTTACTTTGTTATCGAATCCGCAAACGACCCTATGTCGATCCTCGTGTCGTGTACTTTGAAATAAGAATCTACCCTTCGTAATTTCATGCGGTCAAGGACGTCCATGCGTTGAGATGTCTTGAACGTGGTTTTGGCACGAGTCGGTTCGCGTGAATCCTCCGAGAGCCGCCCGTCGGTTTGAGTTATAACCAAAATGGCATTAGGGCGAAATTGACATGGCAAGAGAACTTGGGACTGGACTTGGTGTGGGAATGTCCAGGGACGGACGTTAGATGAAGTCTGCTTCAAACAATCGACGAGTCAATTAAGCGAGCAATTGGAAAAGAGATTTTCGGACCGAGGAAGCAAGCCCGTGAGGACGTGGGCCGGGCCAAGTCGTGTGGGCCTTAGGCCCAAGTTGGGACAAACACCAAATGGGCCTAAAACAATCAAATGAGCCATTGGGCCAAATCAACTATTCATATTCTACGCCCATGGGCCAATTCTTAGCCTTTTCAAGCCCAACCAATTCCCAAGCCCATTCCTATTCATGGCCAAGCCCAATCCTTAGGCCCATCCACCAATTTCAGCCCAAGGTCAGATGTGTAATTTGTGCACGGTGGAAATAACCAAATTGCCCCTAAAAGCATTTGGATAAGGGCAAAGGAAGAGAGAGAAGATGATGTCATGCATGGGGAATTGAAGTAGCCATTTAATGGCCTTAATGAGGAGTGCTTTCAGCCTTCACTTCACTCTCTCTCCCCCTCCTTCAGCCTCCAAGTCGACGGAGCTCTTTCTCCCTCGTTTTCCCTCTCCTTAAGTTTCTGCTCCAGCTGACCCTTCGGTGAAGAATCGAGTCAAAAGTGGTCTTCCCGGATGAATCAGAGAACAAGCCACCTATCACTACGACCGGGAGAGACAGACCGTTCCAACGAGCCTAATTTCGTCCCGAACGGAGCCGTCTTCCGTCCTGTACGACCGTCGCAAGCCGCCGGTCGCCGGTCCGTCGGTCCGCCTGCAGCCTGGACTGTTTCGACTTTGCAGCCCGTTTTCTTCCATTCCAGCCATTCCTCCGCCCATCCTAACCTCCAGCAAGACCCCCAAGACCCCCAGGAGCCTCCGGTTGTCGACCAACCCCCTCGCCGGAGCTCCGGCCAAGCCGTTCAACTCAGTTTCTCCTCCGGCAGGCTGTTTTTCGGTGTTTTCAGTGGGAGTCCGAGCTGTGGTTGCTGTGTTGAGCTTGGGACCGCCTTGGATCGTCGTGGTAGAGGTTCCGGTGCGTAGCCACCGTTGTCGCCGCCGCGTCGGTGTCTCCGGCCCGCTTAACGGGTGAGTTTAGCTCCTAATCCTTCGATTAGTGCCTAAACTTGCTTAGGGTTGGTTTAGTTAGATTTGATTCTAGTTTATGTGATTTAATTAAGTTTTATTAGCCCTAAGATAGGTGGTTAGATGGATGGATTAAATTAGTTTAGCTTAATCTTGCTTTATTTGCTTAATTGTGCTTATGTGTTTAATTAAGCTTGTTTTGCTTAATTAATTGTTTGATTGTTTTAATTAATGATTTTAATGATTTCTGAGTTTAATTTATCATTTATTAAATTCTGGAAATTTACTGTTCACTCGACACTATTCACTTCTTTTGTTCACGAGGCACTTTGTTCACTATTACCCAGTTCACAAAACACTGTTCACCCACGATGTGTGTTTAATTCTATGAAGTGATTGGATGTGTTATTGCATAAACATCCGCATGAATTGAGTGACGATTTGTACAATTATGTGATGATTGTGAAGTTTTGGTATTTAACTTGAAAATACCCGGTGTCAGCTTTTGGCACCGTAATTGGTTTGTATGACCAGTTTGAATCGATTGATTGATTGGATTGAAAAAAATTGAATTGATTTACATCATGTCAGCTTGTGCGAGCTATTATATAATATACGCTACAGCTTGTGCGAGCTATTATATAAGCTATTATATATATATCAGCTTGTGCGAGCTATCATCAATGCATATATCAGCTTGTGAGAGCAATGATCGTTTATCAGCTTGTGAGAGCAACGATCCATATATCAGCCAGGCGAGCTATCATCTATATATATATATCGCCTTGTGCGAGCTATCATCTATGCATATATCGCCTTGTGAGAGCAATGATCGTTTATCGCCTTGTGAGAGCAACGATCCATATATCAACTTGTGCGAGCTATCATCTATATATATATCGCCTTGTGCGAGCTATCATCTATCTATCGCTGTGTGAGCTACCATCTATATATATCAGCTTGTGCGAGCTATCATCTATATCAGCTTGTGAGAGCATGGCATCCATTCAGCTTGTGTGAGCAGTGATTGTATTGTTGGATGAATAGATGGTATGGTTGAATAGATGGTATGAATTGATAGATGGTGTCAATCGTATGGTATCAATTGGATTGATTGAATTGATGGACCCGTGTGATCGATTGATACGTGATGAGTGATGCACTATTGTGCAAGAACGCATGAGAATCATTGCATTGTTGATTCCTGTCATGCATGAGTTAAGCATATTGTTTATGGCACACACGCATGAATCGATAATGTGCGAGTGTGGCAATGGCTAGGTGAGATCGGCGTGATGCGACTCGTATGTGATTGATGAACCGTATCATCTAACGGCCATGTGCATTGCGTGTATCATGCTCAATTATAACGTGCGGGGTATGGCATACCGGGTAAGGTTGTATGCGAATCGACCGTTGGTTGTTGCTTTGTGTTGGGGTAGTTACGGATAGATACCTGGGTTGAGTTGGTGTACTAACGGGCTTAGGGGTGGAACTCGGCCGAGATTTATATCTCACTGGTTATCAATAACCATTTTCGGTCCCTGTGTGAGAGCCAGGAGCTTTGAAGCGGAAGGAAAGATAGGTAGGCTTTCCCGGTAATTTTTGGCGACATGCACCTTCCGTAAAGCTTGAAGTGTTTATAAAAGTGCATTTGATTTGAAATTGTTGTCCTGCTTTTCATCCCATGTTTGTTGAGGTCGGGATTAGTAATTCGCTCCCGCATGTGCAATAAAAATGAAGGGTCGGCGACGAGTCCCTAGGAACGTCGCAAAATTCTATCGACCACCGAGGGATGTGCGCGTGCTTGAGGTTCGGGGCGTGACAGGCTGACCCCAACTAGTGCCAGCCCTTGGCCAAAATTGGGCGAGGGTCATTGATCCTTGGCCGAGGCCTGACAATCCTTGGCAACCCTTGGCGACCATTCCCCCATTGTCACTAACCCTTCCTAACAATAATGGGCGGCGGCGGTAAGGGCTGCAGCCCTCGCTATCTAATTCTCTCTCTATTTATTTTTAATTTTAGATTTGTTTATTTAATTTAAGTAAAAATTGTATAAACAATCCAATTGAGACCAAAATTACGTTGTTTTAGTCACGTCATTGTCATGTAAGAGAGATAAGATAAAATATTAAAAAAGTCATGTCAATATATCCGTTAGTCAATATGGATGAAATTAATAGAAAGATTCAGATTACACCAATTTAACAAGTTTTAGAATTTGATTATAATTTTTTTACAAATTTTAGGACTTAATTGTACTTTCGTGATAAGTTTTAAGATTTTCAATGAACAGATCACTTTATTATAGTACAACTGCCCAGAAAATGAATAATTGAAGAATTTCAACAGCATGTATTTTTATCTAAAGAAAGGGTTTCATTTTTCTCCTTCCTTTTTTCTTTTGATCAAAGCCTTCTTCTTGCAAAATGTCATGTTCGACTACTTTATAAATTTGTCAATTACAAATTTGTAATGTAGGGCTTCTAAACATCTTATAAATGAGATAAAAAAATGATTGTGTGATGCTTCCTACGGTAATGTCTACTATCAATGTATGATATGTTTGAAGCAAAGCTACCTAAAAGACTCGATTTCATAGCAAGGTAGACACAATTTGATTTATAACATTCAGATAAAACTAAATATTACAATCATGCTCGAGAAAAGTAGAGTGATTTTTTTCTTTGATTTGAAAGTATTTATACACCTTTTTAGTATTTCAAATTGTTGCAACCTATGAAGCATGGACATGTTGTAATAGCTTCCGTGTCGTGTTGGACACGTGTCGATGTGTCGGACATGCTCGGACACGCGATTAACGCGTGTTGGATTTTCTGACACATGGTCAACTTTTATCCGTTTCGACACATGTGTCCGGAAGATAATGGAGGGAGGAGGCGAGGGTGAGGACCCGAAGGAGAGGGCACGAGTGATGGTGAGCCCGCGACGGATAGGAAGGGCCAAAGGAAGAGCAGACTAAGGCAACCCAAAGGGCCACGACTGTGATGCTGCAATAGAGGGTCGACAATGAGGTTGCAGCTACAAGGGAGGAAGGACTGGAGGCGAGGCAACGAGCGATTGTGATGAGTATCGAGAGAGAGCAAAGATTGAGAGGAAGAGGAGAGGAAGGTGCTCGTCCGAGCAGAAGGAGAAGAAGGAGGGCGGCGTTAGGATTTTTGAGGAAGGAAACTCAAAAAGAATAAAAAAATGGGGATTGATGGACTTGACGTGACCTTTTCATTTTGGAGGGAGGGAAAAGTGACCGGTGGTGGGGGCCTTCGAGGGGAAAACGAGGGAAAGAAAAGTGAAATTTGGGGGATGGGGATGGGGATGGGGTTGGGTGGTGGGAGGAAAGAGACGAGGAAAAGAAAAGTGAAATAAGTTTGGGGAGCGGGGCTTGGGGTTGGGTCTTGAGGGGACTTTTTTTTTATAAAAAAAAAAAATAAAGTTAAAAAGTGGTTTCGGAAAATAAAGGTATTGAATGTTGAATAATAATAAATTTTGATCATTATAAAAGATTATAAATTTATTTAAATAAGTTGATTCTAGTTTCTTGTTTGTCATTAGTTTCATTCATAACTTTTAATTAAGTTGGAAACATGTCTCCAAATTTGGATATGCATTAATTATGAATATGTCTTTTCTAATTTCCAAATGAATAGATTCATTAATATTATTAGTATAAATTTATTGGAAATTCTTTTATTATTTATTTATTGAAATTAATTTAAAATAAAAATATTCATTTAATATATAACGTACGTCCAACATTATTTGAAATTTTATATTTTTTAAATGACGTATCAACGTGTTGTGTTGAGTTGTGTTGCGTGTCCATATCGCGTGTCGGTACACGAGGGAACAACTATTTTTTAACCGCAAAATTTCTTGCTAGATGATGTATTTTGATATCCAGGGCTATGCGCTAAACATGAGAGCAAGACTTGAGACAAGTTATTAACAAAATACCTAAGTATCTATAAAATATATATCCTAACTTTTAAGTAACCAAATGCCCAAGCATATCTCAAGAGACTGCATCTTTCTCAAATTAACGCTTATATATGTTAAAATTTTTCAATTAGATCCTTACTCATATGCAAGAGAATTAAGTAAGATTATTTCTCCTAACGAATTTGGTTATGTATATCACCATTAATCCTTTTTTGTCAAGAGAAATAACGCATCTAATGTAAATAATTATAATATACTTTGCATGCTACATAGCCTTCATAAAATATGGGAAAGTCAATAAAATAAGGACAAGTTGGATGACTTTCCCATATTTTATGGGGTAAAATGTGCACACCTTTGAGGACCTAATCGTCACAAGCTTTTTCCTGCTGTTCTTGTCTTTTTACCTGAAGGGACCGCTAACGTCAAGATTGGATAAGAACGGCTGAAAAAAAAAAATTAAAAAATTAGAGAACCACCGAATCTTGGCCTGCTGCATCCGAGCCCAAATTAATTAAATTCATAGGGTATAGGCTGATATTCACTTAAGTTATAGCATAACCACTCATTTTTTAGCGGGAGAATCACGAATTTAAGGAAAACTGATAAATTAGAACGTTTTGAGTAATGGCGAATCAAGTTTTACTTGGGTGGGAAAAGAGATACTATCTAAACAAATAAAAGAATTATCAAAAATAGAAAAAATAATAAATTAGTGCATGAAAAACCGGTTCCCCGCCAAATGCATTTGCTAACAACCATTAAAATTAAGTTTAAGAGATAATTGATCATACCACGACATTGTCAGGGTTTCATATAGGCCTTTTATGGCCCTTTAAAATATCTTTTATACTATGATTGAAATATACCCTACCTATCACATTAATGCTGTAAGCCTCTTAGCCATTCTTATCATATCCTACGTATTTATTTACAGAATTTATAAGTTTTTTTTTATATACACGTGATCTTTATCAACCTATTAAGTTAATATTTTATATGGCGGTTTTCTAATATAGTATAAGAGCCAGATTTTGTCCCAATTTTGTCTTGGACTTTGTCCCGCTCAAACTGCAGTGCAACAAAGCCCGAACCTAGAAACTAGAAAAGAGAAGACGGAGAAAAAAAGATTTTTTATGTGTTCCCAAAATCAAATCGAAAATTCGAATTGAATGGAGTAGAAAGAATATCACGAATGGTGCAATATTCTTGCGGATTTCACGGCTGATGAATTTTTGTATTATGGAAGCTTTGAGTGAAGTTTCAATCACATGCAAAATGGTCGGAGTGATTGAAGATCAATCCCCCACATTCGTCGTCGGAGAGACTCTAATCTCCAGTTTGAGAAGAAGATTTGCATAGTCTCACCAACCGAAGGCGTGCTGCAAAGAAAAGGATTGTTGAATTGTAGCACCCAACCAAACCAAATTCATGTCCACTTTCACTTTCTTTTTACATTTTCATGGGTCATTTTGATGTTCTTGATAATTCGGAGGATTGAGCAAGTAAATATGGAGGATCTCTGGTTAATTCGTTTGCCTCCTTGTTAGGAATCATTGCAAGCTTTATTTGGTGGTGAATGTTGAATATTCTCTTCATAATCTACCACATCTGCTCATTTCTGGCACTTCTACTATTAGCCTTCCCTTTAATTCAGGAAAAAAAAAAAATCTTAAACGGGTACCTCACGATACATTTGCTCCAAATTAATTTCCATCTTATGAAAATTTTCAAACAGATAAATCATAACGAATTTACCAAAAACTAATCATCGTCACAAGAAAAAACCCAAACTAATACCTTTTATCCAAATCTATTATTCATCGACATTTCATCCAATATATCATCATAATGCATGCATGTCGATACACGTGGCAAATGACTATCGGACATATCGGACACTCTAGGAGTCACATGACTTTACTTAGATGAGGAAACCTTTTTTACTGTGAAATTTGGAGAGTTTGCAAAAATAACCGAAGTGATCACTAGTCACATCACCTACTCCGACATATATAATATATGTATATATAATCTCCTCCCTCACACGAGATAATGGAATTTTAAATGAAAAAGAAAAGGATTCTGAGCAATATGCGATAAGAAATAATGCACATTTAAATTAAAGGCGCGAATGGTAACATTTTAATTTCTGGACGCGATTTAATAGCCATAAATATATTTTTCGATTTCTATTTTTCAATGAGTTTCGAAGTAAAAATACACGTTTGATAACGATACGCTTTCATTATTAAAACAGAAATTAATTTGATAATGAAATAAAATTTCTTTTTTTCTAGGCAACACGTGGGTGGGTGGGTGGAATAGAGAGTTAAAAAAATTCTTACTCCTCATTGTTATTCTAAACCTAATTTTGAATTAAAAAACTATTTGAAAGATAGAAAAATAAGATTGAATTAACAAACAAATTTCTGTTTGTGGCTTGTTCTCGATAATAGAAAAAAAAAATCTTTTCGCTTCAGTGTTACAAAACACATTTGTGTCTCATTTTTCAGAGCCCGTCTGAGATGGGTGTCATCTCGTTCGACTAAAAGCAGAAAGGATGGATCTGTGGCCTGGCAAAAAAACACGGCGCTCATATTCCCGTCTACTGTGCAACTTCTTTGCTTGCCTTGAAAAAAGATGGCTTGTTCCAGCAGATTTGGTGAGCAACAGGAACACCCATGGCATGGACACTCAACATCTCGGCCTTGGCCGCTGACGCTGCTGGTCCACGGCCGGTCATTTGCTCACCCATGGCCTGGACGCGGCGTCGGTGACCGGCTGAACGAGAAGGGGAGCCAAGGAGAAAAAAAATTCCAGATTTTTATATAATTCCACGTTAGAGGTTACAATGAGGATATTGCTTTGATAACGGCACAGTTGTTGTGGGTCCCCCAACCAAGGACTTCAATTATTGTCCCCGCTGGACATCACTCACGCGTTCACCATTTAACATTACTGCCATGGTAACAGCACAGTCATATTCCCGTGAGTAGCGGTGCTTTGTTGACCCACAACTGGCCATTCACTGTTGACCACATGTGGCCATTCGAAAGGTTGGTAACGGAACATAATATGGAGCGAATTCGGAAAATATATTGACAAAAAAATCTTAAGTATTGAAAATATTAATTGTTCCAAAAAACCACTTACAAAATGTCCTGAATAAATCCAAAGAATATAATCCTATTCCTAATAAATTAAGCCTTTAGGGATTCCATTTCCATAAGGATTGAATTCAAAAATTTCTTTTTATACTGTACTTGTGAAAATATTTTCGCCAAATTTTAGATACAATAAAAGTCAAGTTAGTAATCATGGATGCATTTTAACCAAATTTAATGAAATTTCAAGTATTATCGAACAAGTTAAAAAATTGAAAGTTGGCTAGAATTGTAAAAAGCGGGGTTGTACATAAAGAAAAAAAGTAGTAATTTTTTTTTTCAAACAATACTTAAAATTTTTTAATAAATTTCATTTTTGATTAGTCACGAGTCATGATTTTGATTGTCAAATTAATTGGGATTATTATGCTTCCGGAAAAATTTATCAATACTTGAAGTTGTGTAAATTAGGTATTTGACTTTTTAATTTGGATTAATACAATAAAAAATCTCAAATTAGTACATCCGTGACAATTTTAAATTTTATTATTTTTCGCTAAATTTTACATTCAAATTGTTGAGTTTAATGGTACACAATAGTCAACGAGTGTACTATGAGGTTTTATCATTTGTTTGTCACAAGTATGTTAGTTTGTGATTTTTTAAATTAACTTAAATCAATGAGTTTAGAGTTTTTTGTGGTCAACAAATTAATTTGGTGTAAATTTATCACAAGTGCACATATTTGTGATTTTTCATAGTATTATCTCTTTTAATTTTGATAGACCTATATTGATATTATTAAATGACGAATATTTTTGTTTTAAACTATAAGTGTGAATTTTTTTATATTAAAATGTAATTAATATAAAATTTATTTTTTTGCCTATTAATAAAGACATTTGAACTTGGTGATCTTCCAAAAAAAAAAAACTAGGGCTGATTAGTTATCAATTAAGTCTGGTCCTACTCAATAATTGGGAACTGAACCAAAAGGACTAGTTCTTGGGTGGTCTAATGGAACTGGTTGATTTACGAATAATACCCCCCTTAGAATTGAGAAGAGAGGAGTGAAGAGAGTAAGACATATGAGAAGGAAACAAAAAGAATATTGCATGAGAAATAAAAAATAAAAATCATTACTTGGGCAAAAATTACCGGTTCCAATTTTATAGAATCGAGAATAAGCTAATCCCATCTTGTCTAGCCAGTCCATGTTGCTATTCACTATTTATTTTTTAGGGTCAATATCACAAAAATCATAAATCGGTATACTTGTGACAAATTTATTTCAAACAAATTTTTTGATAATAAAAAACCTCAAATTAATGCACTTGTGATAAATGTATTTCTAAATTAATTTTTTGACTATTAAAAAATTTAAA
>CM024587.1:48264654-48433841 GCA_014182565.1 Eucalyptus marginata | reverse complement strand
TAATATAAACCACGAATATATAACTTCACATCTTGTTAATTCACTTGAACTTCTAAACACCCGAAAACAAAACAAACGACACATAATTAATACTCAACAAAAGTTTTAAATTGAAATTACTATTAGTGCTATTGATAGAACATCTCACCATAACTCTTAAGTTTTATAACAGACATTTTACTTAGATTTGAATATATAAAAGAATTATAAATAATATAATGTAATATAGTATATATACGGGGTTGGTCCAGTTGGACCGACCCAAAACTCTGGTGACCGGGACTAACCCACACAGTGTCGGTCCCGGAATTTCAGGGCCAAGGACCGACCCAGTTCCCGCAGGGAACCGGACCGGATTGGCAGGGTTGGGTCGATCCAGGGTCGATTTAGGGTCGACCTTAGATCGCTGCTCACCCCTACCGACACTCTCTAAGAGCCTTCGTGTCGTGTCGGACACTTCGACACGTGTCCGATACTCTCCGATAATCTCGATCACTCTCGGACACTCGGTCAACATGTGTTGGAAAATTCGACACTTGGTCAACTTTTTCGATACTCGAGTCGAAATTCGACATACGAGTTTCCGACACGTAATTTCGATATCGAGATCAATTTTTATTATATATATGAAAAAATAAAACACAATAATAAAAATAATAAATGGAGAAAGATGAAAAATATAGTCTTTTCTTCTCTTTTGACTCCAACTTCTCGTGATACACAATTCATCATTTAAGTTTTTTTCACCTCTTCCAACATACCTAATCCAGTATGGATCACTTTTTTTTTTTCCTCCAAATTTTATGAATTATTGACATAGAGTTGAATTTGTCAAATTGAAATAATGAATTATATTAATAAATTGTGGATTAATGTTTTTTGTATATATTCATTCTAGGCTTTTTAATTATTTATTTATTTATGAATTTGATTTAAATTAATTTAATTGAAATAATCATAAAATAATAATTTATTATGTATATATAAAAATATATTTAATATATAACGTGTCCCAACGTGTCGCGTACAAGCCGTGTCGTGTCGCGTGTCGCATGTTAGTGTCGTCTTCTACTTAGGTTGTCGCTCGATGCTCATGCTCGCTTGGCTTGTTGTTCCCCACTCGACATTCGATGCTCACCCCACTTGACCCTCATTGCTTGCCTTTCTTAACTGACCTTACTCATCATCGAACCCATTGGGTCGATACGGTCCTCTTTTTCCCTTTTAGGAATACAAAAAAAAAAAAAAAATTATTGGTTAGTCTTGGGTTGGCTTGAAACCTGGACCGAACTCATTGGGTTGTTCGGTTCTCAATCCTTTTTTAAGAAGTACAAAAAATAAAATAAAAATTATCGGTTGGTTCGGGTTGACTTCTAACCCCCGGGGCCCGAACCCATTGGGTCGGTTTGATCCTCGGTCCCAAGCTAAATAGGGTCGGTCATCGTTCCCAAAAATTGAGGACCAAAATGGTCCTAGGGTTAGGGGGTGGACCGGCCCCTAGACCATGCTCACTCCTATATATTGACTTACTATTATTGACTTATCATGGCTTCTTTCAGATGTTTTGCAGTATTTGGAAAACATAAAAAAAGTAACCAAATGGCCAAGCTTATCTTTAAAGCTCGGATCTTCGTCAAACTAATATTTAATTGTCCCATAATTGTCAATTAAGACTCATGTTCCAGCAAGAGAATTAAATTAAATTTATCTTTCAACGAGTTCGGTGCTGTATATCACCGTTAACCCTTTTTTACTAAAAGAAAATAACATGCGCATGAATGACTATGACATCACCACTTGTTTGGCTTCTGTAAAGTAGGAAGCAAGTCGGAGGTATCGTACGCTGATCTTACGTAATGTTATAATGGGGAGAATTCTGAATTCAAGCAAATTAAATTTCACTAAGTCACCACGTGACCCAAATGCCGATCATTCCACCCCCCTCCCACTATTAATAGTTACTACGCGCAGTGCTTAAATCATACACCATTTCCTCTCTTGCGCTCACTCAGTCTGAGTTTCTGCATTTCATTCAATCTTGTCGTCCAAAGCAATGTCAACCCCACTTCCAGGCTCCTGGCCATCTCCGACGGCAGCTACCAACACCACCGCGCTGCTGCTGGCCTCCACCACCCTGGCATCTCCTATGCTGCCAGCTTCTTCTGGGTCCCCTTCAGCCAATTCTCCTTCGTCTCGGTCCACCATATCAAGGGAGCACATGGGGGCGGCAGTGGTGGGGCTGGGGCTGGGGCTGGGGCTGGGGCTGGTGCTGGTGCTGGTGCTGGTATACTGTCTATATTGTAAGAAAAGGAGAATGCGGCTTTACTCTGCATCCCCTAGCATTCCTCTCAATTGTGGCAAGCGCGATTTCACTCTTGAAGAAGTACAAGAGTTCACCGGTGGCTTCTCACAGGATAATGTACTTGGAGAAGGTGGTTTTGGGCGCGTGTACCACGGAGTCCTTCCCGACAGGGAAGAGGTAGCAGTGAAGCGACTGGAGGTGGGGGGTGGACAGGGAGATCGCGAGTTTCTGACTGAGGTTGAAATAATAAGCCGAGTTCATCACAAGCATATTGTCTCTTTGGTTGGATACTGCACAACTGGGTCTGAGCGCATTCTAGTGTTTGAGTATGTGCGTAATGGGTCCTTGAAGTCACACTTACGTGGTTAGTTTGGATTTTCTGTACCAATTTATGCTGCGAGGTTTTAAATTGCCCCCTCTTTCTTTATCAGTCTTATTTCGGCATCCGGTTTAGCATTTTGGATTATGTGAACAAAGAAAGGGAAAACTAATCAAAGAACTTGGCGCCTTTGTGTATTTAATGGAAAGGATTCTGATGGAAGGCGATCGTTGCAGGAGAGGGACGACCGACCCTAGATTGGACTGCTAGAATGAAAATCGCTGTGGGGTCTGCCAAAGGACTAGCGTATCTTCACGAGGATTGTAAGTTTCAGATGTAATCTTGCCTGTCATCTTTATTGGATCAGTAGTTGATTAAAACTTGTGAGTCCTAGGGCTTTTCTCTTGTGTACATGAGAAACATTTGTTGTGCAGGTCATCCTGCGATCATACATCGCGATATCAAGGCAGCCAACATACTTGTGAACTTAGATTTCGAGGCGAAGGTAGAAACAAACTTATTTGATAAATTTAAGAATGGTAAATTGATATATCCGACCTCAGTAGCTTAACTCTCAGAGATAGATTGCTGAATTTGATTGCTTGTCTCTCTCAGATTGCGGATTTCGGATTTGCAAAATGTGCTTCTGAATTAATTCACGGTGAATCTAGGGCGGTGGGCACCATTGGGTAAGATTTGCTGCGTTGATATTTTGATTCGGAGGACAGGGATGTGAACTGGTTATTAATTGGGTCTTTAGATGTTTCCAAATGATTGTAAAATGAGCCATTGCTCCCTAGTTCACCTCGTGCTTTATTTGTTCAATCACAGTTTTCTAGGTACTTACGTGGTTTTTCCTCTCTTTTTGTTTTGTTTGGTTTTTTTTTTTTTTTGCCGGGGAGGGTTTTTTTTTTTGGTTGAAAGGTACTTTTTATGTTGAAGTACAGCTTGTCCTTCTCTATAGTTATGTCGCTCCAGAATACGCCTCGAGTGGGGAACTGACCCCAAATTTAGATACTTTCTCGTTTGGGGTCGTGCTCTTGGAATTGATTGCTGGCCGCGGACCTGTGGGTTCAACACATAATTCTTTGAATGATAATCTGGTTTATTCGGTAAGTCACACAATTCTCATGTTCGCAATCATAGCCCAAGCTGCACTATGGGATTCTGCAACATTGAAATAGAATTATTGTCATGATTTACAGACGAGGCCTCGCCTTAGACAAGCTCTGAGAGATGGAAATTTCGATTCTCTTGTTGATCCCGGGCTGCAGGACCATTATAGCCACTGTGAAATGGCTCGAATGGTGGTCTGCGCTGATGCTTGCATACGTGAATCCGCACAGTGTCGACCAAAAATGAGTCTGGTAAATATTTCAGTAGCCGGAGCTTAATCTTTCTTTCGTATATATACCCACTTGCTACGTTCATGACTAATGACAGCTATTTTTGTTCGTGGACTCATGTCTAGTTCATTTGAGATCCCATTAGATTATCTGGAAATAGGAAATCTGACATTTAGATTTTTTTTTTAAAATTGAGCAGATTGCTCGAGTCCTCGAAGGGCATCAATCTGCTGCTGGCCTTGGTGATGGGAGCGGAGCAGGGCTGAGTAACCTACACCTAGATAGTGTTGCGTTGTGAAGCTTTTAGTACTTCAGCACATTGGACTATGTTGAAATCAAAGTCGATCAATGCGTCGACGTCTTTCCATTCTGAACTCAGATGTTGATGGTCGTTAATTTTGTGTAAGAGCAAACCGAATTTAAGTACAAGCCGGACCCCATTCACCAGTCAAAGAGGCAAAAAAAGGAAAAAAAGCATCGGAAAAATATAAATAACAAATAAATGTGAACGCGCTTGTAAGGTTCTCATGATTTGTTTAACGGGAGGAGCAGCTGTCATCGACGAAAGTCTCTTTCGATCGGAAGTATCGTGTAATAATGGCAAATAATGCCAATCGGAGCGACTAGGAAAGTGAACGAGAGGATGGGCGAGCGGTCTGCAAGATTGAGTGCCATGTGCCGTGCGAAGGGTGTAAAGTTAAGTAGTATCGACACTTTAACATGCGACACGACACGCCGATACGTCGTTTCGAAAAATGAGAATCACGATACGTTGGGACGCGTTGTATATTAATATATATTTTTATATATACATAATAAATTATTATTTTTATGATTATTTCAATCAAATTAATTTGAATCAAACTCATAAATAAATAAATAATTAAAAAAGCTCCTGAATGAATATACACCGAAAACATTAATTTATCATTTATTAATATCATTCATTGTTTTAATTTGACAAATTTAACTCTATTTCAATAATTTATAAAATTTAGAGAAAAAACAAGCGATCCATTTTCTAGACTTGCATGTTAGATATGTTGAAAAAGGAGAAAAAAAAAAAAATTAAGGGATGAATTGTGTATAGAAGAGAAGATAAGACTAGATTTTTCTTCATTCTCAATTTATTATTTTTATTATTATGTTTTATTTTTTCATATACATATATATATATATATATATATATATGACATCTCATTTATTTAATTTTTAAAATTGACCTCGATATCGGAACTCCACGCTTCGGAAATTGTATGTCGAATTCCAACTGGTGTCCGAGAGTGTGGCCGGTAAAGTTGATCGGTGTCAAGAAAGATCCGAAAGTGTCGGAGAGTGTCAAATATGTGTCGAAATATCCGACACAATACGAAAACTCTTTAAGAATGTCAGTGCTTCATAAATACAAAGAACCAAGTGGGGTTAGCACGTGATTTCTCGTAAGTTAGCGAGAGGGTTTATGAGCGTCGCGCGCGAGCAACGACGAGGAGCATAATGGATCGAGGAGGGAATACTGAAAAGGACCGTTACGACGGGAAACGAACATGGTCGCGACATTTCCATCATGACAGGAACAAAATATCGTAAGAACGCGTGAGGTGGGTGGGCTACAAAACAAAATAGAAGGGAAATGATTTGTCCCCCCCCCCAACATTTCATTTCCCAATTATTTTTGGGTCCGATTTTATCCCTTTTAGCCCCTGGTATTGCAAAACCACTCTACTTCAGGGAAAGTGTCAAAAAAATTATAAACTTTTTATATTTATATCAATTTAGATCTAAACTTTTATTGATGTCAATTTACCATAAATCTTTTCATTTGGTGTCCATTAAATCAGAAACCTTTTTATTTGATATCAATTCGCCTACTTGCTAATTTTAGTGATTTTGCTAACCTGACATCGGTCGCCTAACGTAACATGATCGGCACTAACATGAACTTTTAATAACATTTTAATTTTTTTAATTTTAATTTTAATTTTCCTCTTCCTTTTCTTTTTCTCTCTTTTTGAAGAGGCTTCAGAATTTGAGTGGAAGCAATGCAATTGATTAGCTGCTTTGACTTTTCAGATTTGAGCTCAGAGGTAAAACAATAGCTTAATTTCGAGCTATTGATCATTGTCACTTTTGAGTACGTATACTTAGGATTACCAATTCAAAAGCTCTAAAACATAAAGGTGAAGGAGAGCACATGGCCATAAGATTATGACAAACACCATAATTGATAAAACACTTTCAACACACCATCTCTCTATGCCCAAATGACATAAAAAGAAGAGAACGATCAATCTCGGAAAAAAAGGAACATAAAATTTGACAATGCATATTGCAAGAGGAATTGGTCCATAAGAAAATATGGACCCGAAACAGTGTTTATGCATGTATGATTTGCACTGCTTCTCCATGTATCACCACAACACAATGCACCAAATGCACAAAGTGAACGAAACCCATTGTCCTCACCAATGATAACCTTAAGGCTGTGTTTGGCAGTCAAGATAAAATTTGGAATAGGATAAAATTTGTCATATCCTGTATTTGGTGCCTACTTAAGACAGGATAAAGGGAAATTTAAGGCTACGTTTGGTTGTTCGGATTTTTAATCGGGATAGGACTGGATAGGATAGGATATGAAATCCTGTTATTTTTCTATATCCTGTCAATTGTTTGGTGAATCACAGTATTAAAGTTTCGGATATGCTCACATTATATTATGTAATTTTTTTTTATATAAACGGCATATCATTATAAATGAACCTAAATATTCATAAATGGAGATGGTAAAAATCTCTCGTAACACTATTCCTTAATTTATTTTTATTTTACTTTTCCTCTTTTTTTATATTATTTTCTTTATTATTTTTTCCCCTTTCATCATTCTTTAATAAAATTTTATCAAATAGTAAACTGTACTAACATACCTAAAATACAAAAATACCTAAAAAAATCTAATAAATATAAATATTTAATTTATAAATTGAATGTTTACTATAAGATAGAATTAAAGTTGAATATATAAATTAAAATAATATTAATTAAAAATAAATTTTATTTTTATTTTTGATTTCTTAAATTAGAATTAAAATATTATTTATATTAAAATATAATTTCAATTTTGTTAATTTAATGAGTTTGTTATTCGAAAAATAACTTTCTTATTATGGACATTAAAATCCCATTCACATTTATCCCACCTCCCCACGGGATAATTTTATCTTGTCTATATCTCCATTATATCCAACTTTATTCTCATGCCTCGAATGAAGACCAAACTGGGCCCAAATGTAGGATATGATAAAATTATCTTATGGAGGAGGTGAAATGAAGATAAATATGATTTTTAACATTTATAATAGGAAAATTATTTTTCTTGAATGACAGATTTATTAAATTAACAAAATTAAAGTTATATCTCAATATAAATAATATTTGAATTCTAATATAAGAAATTTAAAATAATAAAAAACAACAATTTAGTTAATTTAATTAATTTATTTTTTATTTATATATTCGAATTTAATTATATTTTATAAAATAATTCCAATATATAAATATAAATATATATTTATATTTATTATATATTTTAGGTATTTTAGTATTTTAGGTATATTAGTGCATTTTACTATTTAAGAAAATTTTATTGGAGAACAATGGGAGGGGAAAAATAAAAAAGAAATTAATTAATAAAAGAGAGGAAAATAAAATAAAATAAAGTAATAGCAAGAGATCGCGAGAGATAATTATTTTTCTTGAAGGACAACTTTTTTAAATTAGCAAACTTGAAATTATATCTCAATATAAATAATACTTGAATTCTAATATAAGAAATTCAAAATAACAAAAAAGCAATTTAGTTATCTTAATTTAATCTTATTTTTATTTATATATATTTCGTATAATAGTTTCAATATATAAATATAATTTTTTTATTATATATTTTAGGAATTTCAATATTTTGGTTATATTAGTAGAGTCTACTATTTACTAAAATTTTATTAGAGAATGATGGGAGGGGAAGAAAAAAATAACAAAGAAATTAATTAATAAAAGAGAGAAAAATAAAATAAAAAACCAAATAAAATAAAGTAAGCAAGAGAATCGCGAAATTTTTTTTACCATCTCTATTTGTAAAATTTTTTGTTCATTTTTATTAATGCGGCGTTTATATTAAATAATGTACATGATATGATGTAAATATATCTAACTTTATAAATGCAATTACTAAACAGTGAATATGATATATCAAAATTCCTTGGATTTTATATTCTCTTCTATCTAATTCTATCATGATTAGAAATTCGAATGACTAAACGTAATCTAAAAGGCTTTTTTGGGGGATGGCTTAGGGTGTGTTTGTTTGTATTTCTTTTTTTTTTTTGTTTATGAACAGATTTCCTTTTTTTTTTTTTGTTCTCGGGAACAAAAAAAAAAAAAAAACAGAAACACGTTTGTTTGTGTTTGTGTTCCAAATCTGTTTTTTTGTTCCCGAGAACAAATTTGGAATAAACGAGAAACAAGAAAAACTTGTATTTTTGTTTCGAAACACTTTTTGAAGAATTAAAATAACAAAAACACAAAAAAACTGTTTCTTTTTTGTTTCTTGCTTTCGTGCCTTCGTCGCTTCACCCGCGCCCTCTTTGTCTCAAGTCCCTCCCTTTTCCGGCATCTCTCACAGCTTCTCCACTGTCATCCTCTCCGACGCCTCCCAACTCGTCATTCTCTTCGGCGCCGACAGTTGCTGCTCCTTCACCGGCTGAAGCTTCTGATTCGAGGTAAGTTTCATCCTTCACCGTTTGACGAGGGCTTCGGCGAGAGCCACCCCTCGCAGATCTGGGTGATGGTTGCTCAGGGCTTGAGCGCAACGACTCACTCGAGTCAGTGCTTGCCCAGATCTGCGAGACGCTCGCTCAAGCGAGCCCTCGCGCTCGAGCCCTGAGCGAGCGTTGCTCGCCCAGATCTGTGGCAGCGTCTGCTTGGTCGAGCGAGCGTCACTACTTTGCTCACTCGAGCAAGCGCGCGAGAGAAGCGAAGGTGCTCGCTCACTCGAGCGAGCGTTGCTGCTTTGCTCGCTCGAGTGAGCATCGCAAGTAGAGCAGCAACGTTCGCTCGCTCGAGCGAGCAGAGCAGAAACGCTCTCCTCGCTCGAGCGAGCGTCGATGCTTTGCTCGCTCGAGCGAGCAAATCCCGAGCAGAGCAGCAACACTCGCTCACTCAAGCGAGCTCGCTGGTTTGCTCTTTGCTTTACTCGCTCGAGCAAGCATCGTGAGCAGAGCAGCAACCTTGCTCGAGCGAGCGATTCGATGGTAAATTTCTTTGGACTATGCTGAGGAACAATGAGCTCATCTAAAATCACCATGAGAGCTATCTCTTTTGACAGAGAGGGACTATAGTTGAGAAACTTACAGAGGAAACACTGAAGGACCGGAGCCACTTTCAAGAACTTTTTTCTGTGTTTGAAGGTAAGATGATCATTTGGATTTCATAGCTCAAAGACAGGTTGGAGAGAGTAGTTGTTTAGGTTCATTTGGAGCAAGATTGAACTTTGCACATTTCCTTTTATTGGAGTGTTTGAAATTTGACTTTTATTGCACATTGAACATCTTAAAATTTTGAAACATATGAATTTTGACATGTGTGGTTGTATACTCTTTTTAATATATTTTGACATGGTAGGTTTCTCACAATGCTCTTTATTTTATTTTGAGCATTCTATTTCATTGATCATTGATAGTCATAGTACTATGTAGTTCTTGTAGCTCAAAATGCAACTTATGTTCGGTTCTATACAAGTTAGTTCAAGAATTGTCAATTTTGTCATTATAGTCTTCTCCGCTTGCATCTCTTGTGAATGATTCTGTGTATGGCATGTGTAGTGTTATTGATTTAACTCATAACTCATATGATGCTCAACCGATCAAAGATTAAATGGCATCTGAGAGACAGACATTCAGTGCAAAGTGGACCGAGTCTGTAACCAACCTATTTATCGGTTTGTTGGTGGATGAGGTCAAAAAGGGAAATCGCACCTCTTCTACTTTTAACAATGCAGGGTGAAAGAATATACAGACTGAATTCGTTAGACAGACGAGATGCCAATATAGCAATGTCCAGCTAAGGAACAAGGTAAACAAACTGAGAAAACAGTATGGTAGTTTTCAGAAACTCATGTCTCAGTCTGGATTTGGTTGGGATAATGTGAATAAAAGAGTTGTTGTCGACGATCCAAGTATATGGGAATCTCACATCAATGTATCTTTTTAACTTTTTGGTCATTTTGATGTCATTATAGATGTAAATTTTAAAATGTATGATTATTGTCGCGACCCAATTTTTCGGGTGTACCACCTAAAACTAGGTTAATGGACTACTAAGTCTTTAAGCTTAGGTCGGGCTCTCCCAAGCCCATACCAAATCGCGACTTAAGGTTTTAACATGCAAAAGATTATTATCTAGGAGTCGCCACTAATCGGTTTAGGGTAGGTCGATTAGACACCTAAATAAAATAATGGGAGCATTATCTTACTTCTACGAACTGCAGACCAAGGGTAAGACGGGGACTGATTACACTGACCATCCTAGTGCCTTTTCGCACCTTTCTATTTCATTTTCAAAAAATGTTTGGCAATTGAATTGATTTTAATTTAAACTTCCTAACGTGTGAGGTGATCATACACGCGCATATACCACCAATTTAACATTCAAGAAAGCAATTAAATAATGGCGAAACATACCTTAGAGCAACGAAAGCGTCTGTGTTGTTAGATAAGAATTCATATAGATAATCCTAGATATGATTTCTAATTAACACGCAATTTCAATTTTTTTGTTTTCATTTATTTAATGAAAATCATGACTTATGTAATGCATATCACTATTCTAACATGAAATGATATGATAACATGACCAAAATTGTATGACATAAATATGCATGCAATCTATCCTAAAGCATGAAATGAATTCATTCTAATTTTTTTTATATTTTCCATGAAATTTGAAATTAAAGAAATGCAACAATTAAATATGCAATCTAAATTACCTAATTCTAATGACATGCCATGCAATGCAATGACGTACAAAATTATCTTAACTAAAATGACATATAACATGCAATTTATTATGTGAGCTATATGTCACGCAACATTTATTGAATGACTTAGTCTAATGACATGAAAGTTCTAATTAAATGAACTTAATAAAAACTAAATGACGTGCATTTGATATTTCTATATTTTAAAAATGCAATCCATCCTAAAAATTGAAATTAACTTATGCAAAGACAAAATTTGTATTTTCTTTCATGAAATTTGAATGCAAAAAATGATCTAGCTAGATTAAAATTTTATCTAATTTAAACTAAGAATTAAGTCATATTAAATCCTAATTTAAACTAAGACATTATCTTAATCTAAGATGCAATTTATCTAATATACAATAACGTGCGGAACATGCCCTAATTCTACATGACATATGCATGATATTTTTTTTTTATTTTATAAAATTCGAAATTTAAAATTGCCAAATAATTAAACGTGCAACTAACATCCTAAATGAATAGAATCTATATTCTAGATATGCAAAATAACAAGAAATATTTTAAAGCCAATTGAAATCCTAATTCAAATATCTTTTTGTTTTTTCTTAGTGATTTTTTAAAACAAACATTATCAACTATCCTTAAATCTAAACAAACAGGATATTCAACAAATAAAGGATTAAAATAAATGAAAACAAAACCTCGTTATCTCACAAGGGCCAAATTAACGATTACCGTTAACCCCGACCATCACGACAAAGAAATCAAAATAATTAAAAATCGATCCAAAATCTTACGGATCAAATTAATAATTATATTAATTCAACAATTAATATGCTATAAACAAATCCCAAAAATTAACATAATTAAAAAAATGACCCGACGTCTTACGGGTCAAATTAAATAATTACAATAATTTTAGGGACAACTCCTATGGATAATGCCTATAATAATCAATTACCAATATTCCAATTGGTACAATAATAGTAAAGCTTAAAAAGGTAAATAAAATAAATGACAGTTAAAAGTAAAAATAAACAAATAATAATAAAAAAACAAATAAACAACCTAAGTAAAGAGGGGGCAGGATTCGTCGGTCCGGCAAGGGGAGTCGCCGGCGAGGAACTCCGGCGAGGGCGGTGCAGCGACGATCGGCGTTCGGATCACGGGCGAGGGGTCTCCTGGCGTCGGGAGGAGGCGAGCAGATCTAGACGGAGGCGAGCGGCTTCGCGGCTGAGGCGGCATCGAGCCGTGGAGGTGTGCTCGCGGGTCGTCGGGTGGGGCGTCGGACTCCGATTCGGCTTGGGTTTGGCTTTGGCGGAGGCGCAGCGATGCTCGGGCGGATCTGTCACCGGTGGAAAACAGAGGAGGGCGTCGGGATTTGGCGGTGGATGGCGGATCAGCGTCGCGGGTCCGCCTGGCGTGCGATCTAAGTCGCTGCTCGGAGGCGGGAAGGAGTAGATACGGGCCAGTGCTCGAGCGGAGGCTTCTCGGCTTTTGGTAGCAGGGCGTCGGGTTGAGCAGGAGGAGCAACGGGCGTCGTGCAACGGGGGAGGGTGTCGCGGGGACTAGTGATCGCAGGCGTTTGGAGTGACGAGCGGCTTCAGTGGTGGGCGATCAGCGAGCGGATCGGAGGTCTGGCAGGGCGAGCGAGTCCGGCAGCAATGCAGGTGGACCGGCAGCAACAGCTGGTCGCGGGTGGTGCACTGCGGGCGTCGGGTTACTGGTCGGCGGCTGTGGTTCACCGAAGAAGAAGATGAAAAGCCCCTTTTGCTTTTTTTTTTTTTTTTTTTTTTTTTTTTTGTGTTTCTCTCTGCTGCACGTCCTTTTCACCCTGTTGTTTTTTTTTGCTGCACCACCGGTCAAAATCCCCCTTTTCCTTTGGCAGCCTCTTTTTGCAGAAGCCCTTTTCTTTTCTGAATTTTTTTTTAAAGAAAAACAAAGAGAATGCCCCCAAAACCGAACCCAAAAAGCCCCCAAAAATCGAACCAAAAGCCCCCCACCTTTCCATCCGACGCCTTGCCCTCTCTATTTATAGAGAAAAACTCAATTTGTTCTGCCCATGAAGATCTCCATATTGACCCAATCGGTGAAGATCATCCTTGGAAAAGAAGAAATGTGCTCAACAAGAAAATGGTTTCAAATCTAAAATATTTTGTAAAGATTTTCCAAGATAATTTGCTCCACTATTGAAGATTGTCTTTTGATAAGGCTCTATTGTCCAATCTTTGAAATCTTTCAAAATTTCTCTCCATAACAAAATATTTTATTTTATAAATTATTTCTCATCCTCCTTTTATTTACTTATCTTTAAAAAAAAAAGTTAAACAATACAAATGTTATGAAATGCGTTATACGACGAACAATTAAATAAGATAGCTAAAATTTAGGTGTCAACAATTATACTGCTAAAATGTCATTATTGTGAAAATTGTAGGAGAATGTTGAGTGAGCAAAATTCAAGAAGGATGGATTTCCTCAGTATCCCGAGCTATGTATTGTATTTGGTGGTAAATATGCTACTGGGGAATATGCCATAGGAAATGCTCAAGATTTGACGGTGTCGGAGGAAGATGACAATGGTGATGGCAATGTAGGCAGTGGCAATAGTGGTGGCAATGCATATGGTGACAACAATGGTGGCAATACAGATGACTTCAGTGAACATCACATTGCTGAGAGAGTCTTTACATCAGACAATGCTGCAACTTCAATTCAAGGAAAGCACAAATCGAATAGGACTCCAAATACTAAGAGGAGAAGAAAGAGTAACCAAGCTGGTATTGCTGACACTTGCAAAGCCATATAAGATCTTTTGAAAGTTAGGCCAAGTAAATTTGGTAATGGCTCTACGACCTCAGGGGTTACACCATCACCTGTAGACCCTTTCTCCGTATCTGTTGTGATCGATATTCTAGTTAATATGCCTGAGCTAGAGCAAGATGTTTACAATAAAGCAGTGAAACGAGCATGCGTTAGTGCCTCATGGAGGGAGGCTTTCATTAAATCCCCACCTAGAAGGAGAAGTGGACTTCTTTATTGTCTTTCGTAGATGTTTGGAAATATATTATGGATTGCATGGGCTTTCATTAGATTGTATAACTTATGTTATCCATTAATATTTAGTTTTTAAGATATTAGTGTTGAGACTCTTGGCACTTATATGTAATGGCATTTTCTATTGAGACTCTATGACTTATATTGTTGATTGTTATTGGATATATTTTCAAAATCTATATTGATGTTTTTATATTTTTGTGATGGTATAGGTACTATGGAAGGGGGATCAAATAGCGTGTCTAGTGAGCAGGTAGAACCAATTGAACAATTCTTGGATGATGATGATATTGACATATTGATAGCGTGGTTGTGCACGGTTGCGATGGACACGTCCGTGCATACAAGAGAACCTATTAGGGACAGTAAATTATCAGGACCCGAATGGATAATGGGGATTGTTTATGGACATTCAGATATGATATATGAAGCCTTCAGGATGGAGAGACATGTTTTTCTGAATTTATGTGATTTAATGAAGGTAAGAGGTTGATTGAAAGATAGTCGATTTGTTCGAATAGATGAACAAGTTGGGATATTCTTATCTTTGGTTTGTCACAATAGCTCAAATAGAGATTTATGTGAGAGATTCCAACATTCTGGAGAAACGATCAGCAAGTATTTCAACAAAGTGTTGAAAGCAATTATCAAACTTTCAAAAGAGATAATCAAATCACCGTCCTTTGATGTCATCCCACAATAAATTCTTATGGATCCCAGTCATAAACACTACTTCAAGGTATGATTTTTATATCGATTTTATACCGTCAAATACATGTAGTTGATAATCTTATATAATCTTAGGTTGGTAATAAATTGACAGGACTGCATAGGCGCTATAGATGGCACCCATATAAATGCTATCGTCCCGGTGTCTGTTCCATTTTGAGGCAGGAAAGGGATTACCACCCAGAATGTGTTGTGTGTTTGCTCATTTGATATGAAATTTACTTTCGTGTATACTGGATGGGAAGGATATGCCAACGATTGTCGAGTGCTTTCGGCAACACTCGAAACTCCTCAACTGTAATTTCCCCGACCACCACCTGGTATTTACTTTGTTTATATAGACAAATTTATGATTATATTATGGTTGAATATCACAACAAATTTATATATATCATGTTGTAGGGAAATACTACGTGGTAGATTTTGGTTATGTAGCACTTCCGGGATTTTTAGCTCCATTTAAAAGCGAACGGTACTCTTCACTAAGAAATGTAATTGAGAGGTCATTTGGGGCATTAAAGGATCGCTTTACCATTTTGAGACATATGCCTCCATTTACAATTCGGAAGCAAACACTTGTTGTAATTGCATGTTGTGCTCTTCATAATTACATTCGTGATCAAGATAGGATGGACAGAAACTTTTCCCTATATGGAGATTCGGAGTATCCATTTGGACCTAGAGAAGTGGAGGTTGCAGATGATATATCGCATGAGCAGGCACCTGGGATAAACATACTTAGGATAAGTATTGCAAATAAAATGGCAAGGGATCACAATATGCCTGATATTTCATAACTTTGTGTTTCTGACTTTTGTAATATTGTTTTTAAGTATTCACTTATCAAAAGTCAATGTGATGAAGTTGAACAATGAACTATATTGCTTCATTATTGTGATGTCATGTATGAAAGGGTCCATGTTGAGATCTATAAGATACTCTTCTTTTTGCTAGTTCTTATTGTACGAACTTTACTTATAAAATTTTCTTTCAAGTATGCACGTTGACACCCAATATTTTAGAAACCAATAAATAAAAAAATTTGGTTTTAAAAATCTTTCTTGTTGAAAATATATCATCATTTCAAAATTCAAAAAAAATTCAGTCGTGTGATTTTGGAGCCACTTTTTTGTTGAGAAGTTGAGTGAATATTGGGAAATCTTCACTTGTTTGTTGAATTTTTCCTCTATAAATAGAGAGTACAAAGCCTTGGATGGGGGGGCTTTCTCTCAGTTTCGAGGTCAATAAAAAATTCAACAAAAAGAGAGAAAAGCTTTCGGTGTTCTTTTTGAGGGAAAAGAAAAGTCAGCCAAAGAAACAGTGAAAAGAGGTAAACATTAGAGAGGGAGATGACGTGAGGCAGAGAGAAAGGTGAGAGTGGGGGAGGTTTCGGCAGAGAGTGAGAGAGACAGGTGAGAGAGAGTGTCAGGTGAGAGGAAAAGTAAAAAAAAAAAAAAGAAGAAAAAGAGGGCGTACACTGTTCATCTTCCTCGTGGGTTCCTCCTCCGCGAAGCCTCACGCCGCTGCTGCTTACACGATTGCGACCACCGCCGTCCATAAGCTCACCTTGCCCCGTCTCCGAACGACCCACAAGAGCGTCGCACTCGACGACCCGCGACGAGCTGCCGCACCGGAGTAGTAGCGTCGTGCAACTCGGTGACTGAGCTACCACCGATGCCACTCCTGCACCCCACATTGTCGCCAGTTCGAGATCCTCCGCTCTGCTGCGCCAGCACCACCGCTCTCCCCACAGCCACTTCGCCGGTCTCCCCACGAAGCTCGCCGCGACGATCTGACGCCACGCCTTGCTCACCGACGCTCCCTGCAACCCGCTAATCCGGCTATTGCCGTTCCGCCAGCCATGACGACCCGACGCCCTCTCTGCCCGAGTGCTGCCTCGTCGCTTCACCACTGCACCTCCGCATCATCTTCTACAACTCACACCAGCAGCCCATCGAAGCTGTTGCTGTGTAGATCCACGTCGTTGTTCCCTTCTGCCCGACGTCCACATAGCCCCTTGCTACCACAGCCATCGTCTCTGCCATTGCTGCTCTCCCGACGCCAGTGCTCACCTATGAAGCACGGACACGTTGTCCGTGCTTCCGTGTCGTGTCCGACATGTGTCGGAGCGTGTCGGACACGTCGACACGCTCGGACACGCGGTCAACGCGTGTCGAGTTTTTCGACACGTAGTCAACTTTTTTCGACTCGTCTCGACACGCGTGTCGGATGGAAGCGAGGGCGAGGGAGGAGAGAGAGGCCGCGAGCGACGGCGAGCCCGCGACGGCGAGAAACCGCCAGAGAAAGAGTAGAGACTGAGGCGCCAGAGAAAGAGTAGAGACCGAGGCGAGGGTGGCCGTAGAGACTGAGGCGAGGGCAGCCACAGTGATGCTGCGGGATCGGCGACGAGGTTGCAATTGCAAGTGAGGAAGGGCCGAAGGCGAGGCGGAGGAGGAGGAGAAGGATCGAGAGGAAGAGGAGAGGAAGGGGGTCGTATGGAGGTCGTCCGGCGAGGAGATGGAGATGGATCGAGAGGAAGACCGTGCGGCGAGGGGAAAAAAGTGAGGAGAGGAAGGGGTTGCAACTTGCAAGGTCGTGCGGCGAGGGGTAAAAAGTGTTTCGGTAGCTAGGGTTTTGGAAACTTAATGGGGGTGAAGACTTGAATGACAGCCTGTCACGTGGGTGGGTGGGGGAGGGGAAAAAGGTGAAATAAATTTAGGGTGGGGGAAATAGTCTGACGTGGGAAGGTAGACAAAAAAAAAATTGAAATAAATTTAGGAGGGGGAATAGTCTCTCGTGGGGGAGGGAGGGAAAAAATTGAAATGAATTTGGGAGTGGGGGAAACTTTTTTTTTAATTGGAAAAAATAAATAAATGAAATTAAAAAATAAAAGTACTGAATTTTAAATGATAATAAATTTTGATCATTGTAAAAAATCATAGATTTATTTAAATAAGTTGATTCTAATTTCCAAACATGGATACGTATTAATTATGAATATGTCTTTCAAATTTCCAATGAATTAATTTATTAATATTATTAGTAAAATTCATTGTAGGCTCTTTTTTAATTGATTAATTTAAAACAAATTAATTAAAAATAAAAATATTTATTTAATATTTAACGTGTCGGAACGTGTCGAAATTACCTACTTTTTGAGAAATGACGTGTCGCGTGTCGTGTCGTGTCGTGTCGCGTGTCGCGTGTCGGTCTTCATGGGTGCTCACCATCACCACGGCGACCCGCGACCCGATAGCTGCTTGCCGGTCCCCGACGCCACGCCTCCCTACTACCATCGCCTGCCGACCCTCACCGGAGCTCGAAGCCGCCACCCTCTGCCCGGCTCCATCCACCATCACGGCTGCCTTTCCCTTAGTCTCTATTAGGTAGTTTATTATTTTTTACTTTTATCTTTCATTTATTTTATATTATTTTATTTTATTTACCTTTTTTAAGTTTTGCTATTATTGTACCAATTGGAATACGGTAATTGATTTTCGTTTTATTGTAGGCATTATCCGGGGGGTTTCCCTAAAATTATTGTAATTATTAATTTGATCCGTAAGATGTTGGATCATTTTTTTAATTATATTAATTTTTGGGATTTTTTTATAGTATTTAATTGTTAAATCATGGTAATTATTAATTTGATCCGTAAGACCACGGATCGATTTTTAATTATCTTGAACTCTATGTCGTGATGTTTAAGGTTAGAGTAATTGTTAATTTAACCTGTGAGATAACAGGTTATTTTTTCGATTACTTTAATCCTTTATTCGTTGAATATCTTGATTGTTTAGATTTAATGTTTATTTGACAATTACTTGTCTTGGAAAAGCACTAAAAAAAAATCAAAAAATAAAAATAAAAATTGCACGTAGGTTTAGTAAATTAGAGTATATAGGTTTAGTAAATTAGAATTTTTTTAGAATTATATTTTTAGGATTGCATTTTTTTGATAATTTTTGGAATAGGTTAGGGTTAGACCTAAATAACATTTTTCTCAAAAATAAGATCTTAGATATAGTTTGCATATTTTAATAATTTAAAAAAATAGTTTTCTAAGATAGGATAGAGGTTAAATCAAATTAATCCTTAAAATAAATTAGAAAATTATTCACTTTAGATAGTTTAATTAGCTTTTTTTCGAATATCAATAAAAAAATCATAAAAAGAACATACATATAGAATTATTATGTCATTCATCCCATATCATGAAACGCATGCATATTTAGGATCATAAAAATTAGATTGCATACATATAATGATAGTTCAAGTTATGTCATATGAATTGCATCTCACATATCATTAAAATAAAATTCATGCATATTAATTTTAGATTAAGATTGCATAATAATAAAAATTAGGTGTCACGTCGTTTAGAAAATCATGTTTAGGGCATGCATTTTTATTAGCATTTTTGTAAATGTTTTTTTTAAAGGATAGACGTTAATAAAGTTGTAGTTTATAATTTCATACGAATCTAGTATTTCGATTTATTGAATGTTATTCCATTGATTGTGCACCCGCATAACCACAATTTGCATGTTATTAGCTTAGGTTAAAATTAATCAATACTGCCTGCAAAAATATTTTTGAAATTAAAATAAAATGGTACCGAAAGGGCATTAGAAAATTATAGTGTAACCAAGTCCCCGTACCTTTAGTCTCTGGTTTGTAGGACTAAAATAATCCTCCCATTATTTTACTTAGGTGTTTAATCGACCTACCATAAACCGATTAGTGGCGACTCTTAGTTAATAATCTTTTGCATGTTTAAAAAATTAGACTTAAGTCGTGATTTGGTATGGGCTTGGGAGAGCCTGAGTTAAATTTAAAAACTTGACAGTCCATTAACCTAGTTTTAGGTGGTGCACCGAAAAAATAGGTCGCGACAATGACCATGTTCAAAATGTTTTTCTTCACTCGCCATGATCAAAATTAAATTGATGAGCATTTCATGAGAATGACAATTCAATACCAAGTTTACACTTTATTAAAAAAAAAAAAAAAAGCACTTGAGAAAAATTTGGTACAAACTTTAGCATTGTTTGGTAACTATCCAAATAGTGCATGATTCTGATTTTTTGTTCCCAGAATCAGTTTAGAACAAGAATCGCGTTTGGTAAAATTTTTTTCCTAGGACCAAATTTGTTCCCTGAGCGATTGGGAAAAGAATCAAGAATAAAAAAAAAAAAAAAAGTTGATTGCTCCGTTAGAAACAAAATGAGAATTAAAACTCTTCTTCTTCTCTTTTCTTCTTCTTCTTCATCGACCGCCATCCCGCGACCGCCGCCTGCCGCCTCTTGCCGCCGTCCGCCACCGCCGGTCGTTGGCAATTGGTCGGGCGAGCTCGCCGGAGGCTCGCCAAGCCAGGGCAAGGTCCGGCGAGCTCATCGGTGGCCAAGCGGGCCTCACCGGGGCTGGGTGAGGTTTGCCTAGTCCCGGCCTATGTAGCACGGACACTCTCCGGAAGCCTTCGTGTCGTGTCCGACACTCCGACACGTGTCCGACAAGCTCCGACACGTCCCGACACGCGGTCAACGAGTGTCGAAAAATCCGACACGTGGTCAACTCTCTCCGACACGCTCCGACACGCGAGTCTAGAATCCGACACGCGATTCCGACACGCACGGGGTCAATTTTAAAAATTTCTAATACTTGTGGGGTCAAAATATAAATATACACAAAAGAAGTAATAAAAGAAGTAATAAAAATGCTATACATATACACGCACGGGGTCAATTTTTTTTTTTTTTTCAGTTTTGTTTTTTTAGAATTTTTTAGTTTTTAAAAAGTCTTTTACTATGAAAGAAGTAATAAAAAATGTTATATATGATAAATAAATAAATTTAAAAATATCATTTCAGCATTTTTCTTTAAACAATGTTTTTTTTCCTCTAAGTTTTATGTATTGTTATAACAAATTAAAATAATGAATGATATTATTTAATATTTTTCGTGTAAATTAATTCTAGGCTATTTTTTTATTATTTATTTATGTATTTATATATAAAAATATATTTAATATATAACGTGTCGGAATGTGTCGAAATTCTCTATTTTTAAGAAATGACGTGTCGGCGTGTCGTGTCGTGTCGTGTCGCGTGTCGCGTGTCCGTGTGTCGGTGCTACATAGGTCTGCGAGGCTCGCTCGGCCGCCGGTGGCCGTGGCCTCGCTTGGCCACCGGCGAGGCTCACCCAACCTGGCTTGGTGCCACTGCTAGCGAGGCTTGGGCGACGAGGGCCGACCTTGCGAGGGCCGGCGACGCTCTGGTGAGGTCGTCGGTCCATTGACCACCCCTAAGAAGAAGACGAATAGAAGAAAAAAGAAAAAAAAAAGAAAAAAAAGGAAAACAAATATAAAAAATATTTAAAAATTAAAAAAAAATTGATTTGGAATAGAATCAATTAACACGGTCACAAACGCAATTCTATTCCAAAATCGAAATTTTGGACAGTCCCAAACGTATTATTTTACTCGGAATCGGTTAGGGAATAGAATAAAAATAATCATTTTTGTCAAATCGTTAGAACATGTCGTTCTTAACGCGCCATTTACTTACAAAATTTTCTGCCAAGTATGCGCATATGATCATGTTCAGAATGTTTGTCTTCACTCACCATGAACAAAATTAAAGTGATGAACATTTCATGAGAATGATAATTCAATACCAAGTTTACACTTTATAAAAAAAAAAAAAAAAAAAAAACACTTGAGAAAATTTTGGTACAAACTTTACTTACAAAATTTTCTACCAAGTATGCACATATGATCATGTTCCACCATGAAAAAAATTAAATTGATAAGCATTTCATGAGAATGAGAATTCAATACCAAGTTTACACTTTATTAAAAAAAAAAAAGCACTTGAGAAAAATTTGGAACATAAATTTTTTATAGTTACCAAACGTGTTTTTATTCTTTTTCTATTCCAAACATAAATTGTGTGCAATTATCAAAAGTGTTTCTGTTCTTTTTCTATTCCAGGAACAGAAATTTTGTGTAGTTATCAAACACGTTCTTTTGTTCATAAATTGTTTCTCGGAACAAAAATAGTTTTTTCTATTTCTGTTTCCTGAAACAATTTTTGAACAAAAATACAAACAAACGTACCCTTAGTATCCATTAGTAGCATGTTAACAACGATCAAAAACATAAAATACTGAATTGTTAATCTCACTCGATTATATAGGTCAAAATTGATTTTTCCTTTTTCCTTTGGCTTTTTCTGGGTTCTTTGCTAAAATGCTGAAACATGTATAGGTGGCGGACGGGCTAATCTAGAATCCCTTTTTTTTAATTATAATTATGCTTTTTCTCTATTCAGTCAAAACAGCGACTGTCGCACCTTCAAATTCGTGAGAGAGTACAATGATAGCATTGCCAAGTGCAACTTTTGTGGTCCCCGCCTCCCCGCCTAAATTGTCAAGCCATCGAAAGCTCCTCTCCTCTTTTTCTCTGTGCACGCTTCTCTCTCTTCTGCCTCCTCTTCACGCTCTCTTTCCTCCGTTCTCTCTCTTCTCACGCTTTTGTCTCACCCGACTTTCTCTCTCTGCCGCTTCCTCTCAGCTCCCACCGAGCCCTCATCCGACGGACGAACCACCGTGGCCGACCAACGAACTTCGTGAGGGCAGAAGTGGAGGCCGCGCGGAGGTTTGTCGGACAAGAGTTCGGTCATGACTCAAAGGGAGAGAAAGAGAGCAGCTAGGAGAGGGCCACCACTTGGCGACGGCGGAGCCAGGGGCAGCAATATGGCTCGTTGGTCGAATGAGGGCGCAATAGGTCGTCTGATGAACCACTGCACGGCTCGAGGTTGCCTCCGCCGTTGCGAAGTTCGTCGATCTGGCGCGGCGGCTCGTCCGACAAACCACCGCGTGGCTCCGCCTCCGCCGTTACTGCGGAGTTAGTAGGTTGATTGAGGGCACGGTGGCTCATCCAATGGACCACTGCGCAGCCTCCATCTTTGCTTCGAAACGGGTGAGACAAAGAGCGTGCACTATAGGGGGAGCAGAGAGAGAGAGGGGAGAGAGAAGAGCTTTCAATGGCCTGATAATTTTAGGTTCCACACGTGACACGTGTCGCCCTCTCAGGGTCTTCTTTTTCTTTTTTTTTTCTTTTTTTTTAAGGTTAGTCCTACACTAATTCTACTCTAACACTCACTCTTAGACTTTTGTCCTGCCTCCTTGCAGGACGTGGGAGTCAAAACCCACTCTTGAAATGAAATCGTCCCCACCCCAATCCCGCATGAGAAGGTAGGGATTTGAACCCCTAACCTCCCCCTTCCAAGATAGAAGGGTGGCACTGGGGCGAACCCCTAATAGTTGGGTCTTCTTATTTGACACCCAATATTTTTTTGGATAATTTGAGCCCCACACACGATACTTAATACTCCCTTAAGGGTCTTTTTATTTGCCACGAGGCACCCAATATTTTCTCAGCCTGCAACTTTTTTACCCGTTTGAATATTTTCTCTCTTTTTCCTTTTTCATTTCTTAATTCTTATTACTCTCTTTTTTAAACTTTATAATATGTATATTCTTCCAACATAGCTAAAACTCTCTTTATTATTATTATTTAGATACAGTGGCATGCAAAAATGATGCAGATTTTTCCTGGTTACAACAAAAAGAGCCCCTTTTTTAATTGGTGGGAAAATATTATTTTTTCTAAATTTGAATTAACTAATTTCGCCTGGTCAATTAACCGTTTGACTTCTAACGCTGTTACCTGCCTTCATTGATTGCTGAATGTGCCTTCACAGAGTTGAAGCAGTCTTCCCGAGATGCTTGGAAATAGACTAAAGGGCATTCTTGTCTTTTAGTCATTTTCATGGTAGAACTGCCCGAAAAATTTTTAATTGAGGAACTTCACTAGCTTTTTCCTTTAAAATTAAAGAGGGTTTCTTTTTTGGGTTAATACCCTTAAAAACTCTAAGCTGGTACACTTGTAACAAATTTACCTCAAACTATTTTTTGACCATAAAAAACCCCAAACTTGTATATTTATGACAAATTTACTAAAAACTAATTTATTCAACCACAAAAAACTCCAAACTGGTAAATTTGTGACAAATATACTCTCTACTAAATTGGATTAATATCGTTCCAAAAATTACAAAAATTATAAACTATAACAAATGGAGTGTAAAATCCCAAATTGGTATACCAATCAACTATCACATGTTATTTTATTTAATAATTTGATAGTAAAATTTAACAAAAATTAATAGAGGGTAAATTTATCACAAGTATACCAGTTTGGGGTAAATTTGTCAAAAATATACCCATTTTGGGTTTTTTGTGGTAAAAAAATAAATATGAGGTAAATTTGTTATAAGTGTACCAGTTTGGGGTTTTTCAAGGTATTAATCATTTTTTTCCCCTTCTTCCTTGCAAAGCACATCTAGAAATATTTTCAATTGCTTTGTAAAAGGGAAAGAAAAAGTAGGTTAAGGCTAAGGGTAAATTTTGTCGATTATAAATTTATAATATAGGGGTTCTAAAAATCTTATAATTGAATACAATATGATAGTACAATATTTTCTAAGAAAATGCCAATTAAATATTATAATGCTTTGGAAGTATTGCTATCTAAGAGACTCTATTTCATAGTAATATAGATACACTTTGATATGCAACGTATTGATAAGATTGAGATTACAATTGCTGTTAAAGTGTTCATGGAAGGTGAAGTGATTTTATTTTATTTTTTTATTTTCTTTTGAAAATTTTGATACATATTTTTTTGGATATGTTCACTGGTAATCCTAGAACTTATCACGAAAGTGTAATGAAGTCATAAAATTTGTCAAATTAATTCAATCAAGTCATTCCATTAACTCGATCTAATTTAGTTAATGGAAAACGTTGACGTGGTTTTGTTTAAGATTTTCTCTCTCCTACTTGGCTAAACCGACATAGTTTTGGCCCAAAATCTGATTTTTAATATGATTTCTACTTAAATTAAGTTAAAAATGATCTAAATTTATTTTTATTTTTAAAAGGACAACCAGTGGCAATGGTTGTTACCCTCGCTGTCGCCACCCCACCATCATCGAGAAGGGCCAGTGACAGTGGAGGAATGGTTGCTAAGGGTCGTTGATCATCGGTTAAGGGCTAGTGACCCTCGTCAGCCGTAGGCCAAGGCCACCAGTGGCTGTCAACCCCAACCAATGGCGGCCCTCAACCAAAACTAGGCAAGGGGGACGACGACCCTTGTCTAATTTGGGGGAGGGTCATGCCCAGATTTGGACAAGGGTTGGCAAGCCCTTACTTATGGTCGACAAAGGTTGCAGCCCTTGCTCTGGTTGTTGTAGTTGTTCTTTTTTTTTCTTTTTTAATTTTAGGTTATTTTTAATTTAATCTAAGTACAAATTATATTAAAAATTAGATTTGAGTCAAAACTACGTCGTTTTAGCCACATTATCGTCATATAGGAGAAAGAAAATATTAAATAAAGTCACATTAAGATTTTTCATTAGCCAAATTGAACGGAATTAATGGAAGAACTTGATTGCAACTTTGAGATAAGTTTTAATTGTACTTTTTGCAAGTTTTAGAATTCAATTGCACTTTCGTAATGAGTTTTAGGACTTTTAGTATATATATCCCTATTTTTTAAAAGTGTTTTTAAATGGCTAACGTACTGCGCAAAATAAAACAACATTCGAAACTGCATATTTCATGTAAAATAGTGTATTTCGATATCAAGATATAGGAAAAGGTGCTAAACATAATAGTTAACTGGAGACGGCTATTAGCTCATACTTAAATATCTCTAAAACATATCTTAGTAACCAAATACGTGAGCATAGAGCATAACATACTTGCTCGCCCAAGGCTTCCTGTGAGCAGAAGCAGTGAAAAGTTGGCGCTTTTGATTCATCGATTTCGGTCAATCCTTTTTGTCACTCTCACAGCCACATAGAGAAGAATGAAGGAAACTACAAGTGATGCGGAGAGAGATAGAATGAAATGGGGAGGACCTGAGCAAGTCCATAAAAGGCTTGATGAGGAAACAGGTGAGAACCGCCCTAGGGTGGAAGACCCTGCGTTGTCCTCTGTATTGTCTCTCTGTCGGGAAGACAAAGATAGACGAGGAATTTTAGGGCTTCCTGGTGGGAAAAGTAGACTCCACGTCGGTGCTTACATTGGCTACCACTGGGTAGGCTGGTGTAGTAGCTATCCATGCCTGAGGTAAGTGAAGGTGAGTGAAATGCTCAGTGTAGAGTTAGTGCTGCACAAAATAAAACAACATTCGAAACTATATATTCCACGTAAAATAGTGTATTTTGATATCAAGATATATGAAAAGGCACTAAACATAATAGTTAACTGGAGACGGCTATTAGCTCATACTTAAATATCTCCAAAACATATCTTAGGTAACCAAATACGTGAGCATAGAGCAGAACATACTTGCTCGCCCTAGGCTTCTTGTGATCAGAAGCGGCGGAAAGTTGGCGCTTTTGATTCATCCATTTCAGCCAATCCTTTTTGTCACTCTCACAGCCACACAGAGAAGAATGAAGGAAACTGCAAGTGATGCGGAGAGAGACAGAGAGAAATGGGGATGTTAGGTGGTTGCATTTCAGCCAATCCTTTTTGTCACTCTCACAGCCCCACAGAGAAGACTACAAGTGATGCAAAGAGAGAGAGAGAGTGACATGGCGATGTTAGGTGGTTGCCTATATATATATTCTGAGCCAGAAAAAAAAAAGGAAGCCAAAATAGCAAGGAAGAGGATAATTTTGTCCCGAAGTTAAATTAATGAAACGATATTCTTGAATATCTTTATATAATTTTCAGATTAAATTAAATATGCACAAAAAAATTCAGAGATTATATTGAATAAATTAAAAGTTTATAGAGCATATTACATATCGAGACTATTTTTATCATTATTCCAGAGAAACAGAAAAGGCCGTGAGGATAAGAGAGAGAGAAAAGCTTTAGACTAAAAATTCTCGCACGCAGTGAGTGCACGTGAACTTGCTGCATCCAACTCGTAAAATTGCACGGTTTTCATACGAGAGTACATCAAGCTTATATGTTTGTCGGAATCGCTCTTGGTTGGGCCACCGTAAAAAGCTAATCTCTCTGTCTCTCTCTTTTTTTTTTGGGGTCGGTAAGAAGCTCATTTCCTTAATAGGTGGAAGACGCGTGGCTCTCAAGATGCTCTCTTTAATACACAGCCAGTCATTCCAAACGGTGTGGACGAATCGATCCCACTGAGATGAAAAGCTGCAACAAGTCTCTTGTAAACCTAGTGCAAAAGCGGAGGACAACATCGGAAATTCGCACTCCAAATGTACGAGGGCCACCCCGGGGTGGGCGGGGGGGAAGCGGGTCATCCGACTTTGGGGACGACCCGTCCCTGTCGAGGTCAAAAGATGCCTGGGGTTCTTCCCTTTTTTTCCCTTTCTTTGGATCTTGTCAGTGGAAAAAGAGTGTCCCAAAGGTATGATGGGCTCTTTAGTTCAGCTTTTGGGAAATCCCATATTTTCACTTCAGCTAAAGAGATATTTCAAAATAATTTAATATTTGACAAGTTATAATATAAAGCGCATTGGAAAGTGACTTTGGTATAAATACTGTTTGGTAAACCCTACATTTGCAAATGACTTTCATTAATTTAAAAATTTTTTTATTAAAATCAAGTTCGATGAAACCCAATCGCCGATCAATGGCCGACCACCCGCCGGTGGCTAAATCTGGCCGACAAGGCTACCCGAGGTTAGGCGAACCTAGATCTGGTAGTTGGTGAGGCTGCCCGAGATTGCGCAACCTTAGGCGATGCCGCCTGGGCCTCGTCGGCGACCAAATCTAGGTTCGTGTGACCAAGCAGGCATCGACTGAGGTCACGTGACCTCAGGCAGCCTCGCTGATGATCGGATTTGAGTTCACTTGACCTCAAGCAACCTCGCCAACAGTTGGTCGGCCTCTGGTAGGTATGGGAAGATGAATGCTCGAGGAAATAAAAAAGGGTCAATAGATAATAATAGGAGGTGGACTTGTATTTTCAAAATGCTGAAAGTCCAATACAGGTTCGGACTTGCTTTGGGCTTTCGGCGTTCTCAATGTTGACATTTGGTCAGGGATTTCAAAAAATGCTTGCTAAACACCTAATATTTCCCCCCAAAGTCATTTGAAAAAGCTAAATCAAACGGGGCTAATGTGGACCGACTTTAATCTGTTATTGTCCCCCGAGTGGATTTTGAAAGTGAAAGCGGGGGATCCGGCTTTGTGGATCCACCTGCCCCTGTCGAGATCACAAGGGGCTTTGTATTCTTCCCTTCTTTCCCCTATTTTTGGATCTTGTCGATGGAAAAAGAATGCCGAATGATGGGAATCAACTTTAGTCAATCATTGCCTGAGGGGATCCTGAAGGTGAACAGGTCCCGGTCCATCCTACCATGCCAGTAAAAGGGACTCGAACGCGTTTTTTGGGAACTAAATAGGCTCGCCCACCCTCTTAATGAGTCAGGGTATGGTTTTTTGGACGTTGGACTTAGCCGAATGGCGTTGCTAAATTTTCTTGAGGTGAAAACGCTGGGCCAAGATCCTATCTTCTAGGAGAAATGCAGAACGAAATCCGTAATTATAGTAACATAATATTATAATAAAATTACAATCAATCGGGATTACGATAGAAGAGATACACGGAATTAGGTAATATATATCTAACATTTAAGGCATGCATTCTTAAGAAATATGCAAATATATATATAGATGATGGGGTAGAGTAAAATCTTTAAAATTATAGAGTCAAACAAGCTAAAAATTGATATAGGAAAATTGAGTAAGATGAAAATATGGAAAAGAATTGTCCCACATTACTTTTAGGTTGTTCTCAAGTCTTGTTCATACAAAGGCGGGGCATAGACCTTTGTCGCAAGCTCAACACCAAATCACTAAATGCAGTCTTAAGTATCAGTCCCCAAGCCATCGAGCTTTACCCTTTGTCTTTTGCATCGCGCACCAAGATCCCAAGCCTAGATTTCGCTTTGTTGACCATGGGCAACCTTAGTTATAATGTTCGCCCATGGGGGGCCACACCATATTTGTCGCGAGCCTCAAGGAGAGAGATAATGTCACAAATCGTAGGTTAGTCGATGGGCAACACCTGGGGCGATGGGCGGAGGGTGAGAGTCGATCCAACTTATCAATACATACACAAAGAGAGACATAAGACTTGATCATTACGACGACAGGTTCATTTAAACAGTGCCATCCTTTCTCACTCCACCAATCCACATAAGATGGATTTCACTGCTAAATGGAATACCTTTATATTACCCTTTGAACGCAATAATGGCTGAACCTCTCACGAGTTACAAGTCTTTAAATTATATAGCCAGGAGCAATAACACAATACCTACTCTAAAATTTGTTGGCCAAAACTGGAAAGACCAACCAAAACCGAAGTTTCTCATTGGCAAGCCTTTGTGCATTTCACAAAGAGAGAAACTGTTTCCCAACACGAAAAAACTGCAATATACAGGTTCTTTGCCTACCAAACAAATGATTGACGATGATGGCAGCACTACGGGGCCTAAGATAGAGGAGCAAGCGGTTGACGGTAAATTCTTAGCATTACAATAAATAGATACATAAACCTTTTAAACTTTTTTAGCTACAAGAAGAAGAGCAAACGTTGTCCGGTGGAATGGGAAATGACAAACCGATTGAGGATGGAGGCGATCCTAAAATTTGTGTGGTTATTTACACAAACTCATCAAACCTTCAAGAAAATGACATTGGAAATTCATGGAGCACGGGCTTATTCGACTAATGTGAACACAACACAAATGGTAAGGCAAATGATTTGTTCAAAGCCATCTAATTTTCTATTAAAATAGAATTGTAGATGATGGTGGTGAAGAAGAGTGTTCATCTCAATCATCCATGCTCTACTTGTGGAGAGAACATTTTTTCTCAGCGGAATCACTAAATGTTGTGACCTAATATTGTCTCTAAAAGAAAACAGCATTTAAAAATCCATATGGTAAAGTCCTAAGAGCTTACTCAATTTTGATTCTAATGTTCATCAATTTCACATTTTTTTATGTTAAACTAGAATTAATACTAAAATATAGTAAAACTACTCAAAATTTAATTATTAAATTTTTTTCCTATCTAAATTTTTTAATTCCAAAAAATGGGGACTCGAATTGGGTCAAGAGACTCGGTTCGGACCCGGACCTTGTGTTGATTGTATAAAGACGGGCATTATTTTACATTGAGCTTGTTTCTTTTTTGTTCGTAGGAACAAAAAAGTATTTTTTACTTCTTGTTTCCATTTTAAATTTATTTCTAGCCATTGATCTACTCCGAGAGATAAAAGAATAACTAACGTACATAAATAGATCTCTGTTCCGTGTCAAAAAAGAATAGAAAAATAGAGAAATTGAAATGTTATCAAGCAGACCCAGTGGCTATATCTTCCCTCACTCAAATAGTGCGTAAAAAGAATCAAATTTGTATATCTCTTTAATTAGATAATTTAAGGGTACAATCGTAGAGGACTGACTGCTGGAGATTCGAAGAACACCTTAAAAGAAATTATGAATTGGTCAAATCCATACCTTTTGGCATGTAAAAATTTGTTTCGACTGAAAGCGGTTGTTACAGGGTGGGTGGCATTTGGACGAGTGATGTCTAATCATTAAACGCCCAGAATCTCGAACATTTCATATGTTTAGTCCTCTAAAACCACCAGAGGATGGACACTCCTCATATGCAGGGGGTATTAGAATTGTCAATAAATTTTATTTTAATGCTCAAAGGATTTTAAGAGGAAAAAATTACCAAAGTAGTCCTAAAGTTATTATCATTTTTTCAATTTAGTTCTAAATATTTTTTTGTCAATTTAGTTCTAAACCTTTTGCATTTATACTAATGCTGTTCATTTGGCCAAATTTAATCAATAGGCGTTGACGTGGCAATCTTTTTATTATTTTTTTTTTCATTTCCTTATTCCTCATCGATTGTGAGGGCAAGGCCTCGCTAGGGGTGGCCAAGGTTTGCCCTCACCAATGGCCGGCAAGGGCCAGCCTCACCAGTGGTCAGCAAGGTCGTCCTTGCTAGCTAGTCGTTAGACTAGCCAAAGAAGAAGGAAAGGAAAAAAAAATTAAAAGGAAAAAATATTAAAAATTATTACGTTAGCATTGGCTGGATGGTTAGTGTTGGCTGACATCCACGTCAGCGCTAGTTGGTTAAATTTGGTCAAATGAACTAAATTTATACAAATGCAAAATATTTATGATTGAATTGGAAAAATTACAGTAGGTTTGGACTGTTTTGGTAATTTTCCTGTTTTATGATTATACAAGAAACAATTCACCACCCATCAATCATGAAAAGGTATTTCATCAACGACATAGTACAACAACCCAATTCAAAGTGAGTGATCTTTAAATTTAGATACTATGCAGAATGACAAGTATATTGCTCGAACAATGTGATCGGTTAGTCACTCCATATTAACTTATGATTGACATGTAAATCACTTTTCTGGCAATCATACGTAAGAGAAGATTAATCAAGATTGCAATATCTTGGATGTTATATTGACTATAAAGTGATTGGGAAAACATAATCATTACCTCCACCGTATATACAATCATAAAGTGAACAGTTAGCCATATTTATAAAATGTGATCATCTTAAATCCATGTTGCTGCTTGATTTATGGAGATCCAATCGCTTTGCAATTGGAATATGCTCCTTCGTAGAGACATCATCCACGAGGAAGTTCCATCAAATGCAAAGTTTCAACCAATGAAAGAGCCATTAATCCTATCTATATTTTAAAGTTGCAATGTATTAGGATAAAGAGAAAATAGGCCCTTGAAATAGTGAGTAGGTATCAATGTGCTCTGCTTAGTCTATAAAATGGAAGATTGTAGAAGTCTGAAAAATTTCTATTCCGTCTTAAAAATTCTAAGCGAGTGTTTATTTTAACTTTTATCTAATTAGTGTTCACTTTTAACATTGCAAGTGGAGCATTTTTTCACACGAAATACCTTACATCTTTAGTAACATATCAACACAAGCAATAAAAGTTGCATCAAATTTTCTCATAACTCTTCTAAGTTAATCTTATTTAAAGTGTAAAAAGAAATTAATATGGTTTAACAATTCAATCATATTACCAATTCAATATGCAGCTCTAATAATTTAATATTTGTATTTCAAGGGGCGGTTTCTTTTTTTTATATTGATTTGCTCTTTCAAAGTACTTTTTCGTCGCGATGCATCACGGGAACGTTCTGGGGAATAAAACGCCGTCTCCAAAGATCAGACTGATGACATGGTCCTTGAATCAAGGAGCATCGGTCCTCTCACCGAGAAAGAGGTGATAATCCTTGTTTTAGAAAAAGCCACTTTGCCTCTCAAAAAGCAAGGTACGGAGGCTCGCGGGCAACAGACGCCTCTCGAACAGCACCGACCGATGAAGATCGGGATAGATTGTGATGTGGACCCCACACAGAGAGTCACTCGAACACGACACCTAACTCCACATCCTTTTCGATTTTTAAATGCCACACTTAAGGTGCGTATGGTAATTATTTTATTTTTATTTTAAAATAATTTTTCTGTTTTAAATTTATTTTTAAAATAGAAATTCGTTTGATGATATAATTTTATTTTTCTATCTGAAAATCAGTTTGAAACATAAATAAGAATTAAAAATTTCTAAAATAGAATAAAAAATAAAAACTCTTTTCTTCATTCGTCCTTTTACTAGTCGGCCACTCACCCGATGCTATCACTGTCACCTAGTTGCTCGTTGCCCATCATCGTCCGTTGATCGCCACCGTCGCCGCCCTTTGGGAAGAATAAATTTTGTGTTTGATATTCTATTATAATAATAGAAATTTTGCAGATCGTTATCAAACACGAATTTTCTTCAAAAACTCATTCGAAAATAAAAATAGAAAAATATATTTCTTTGAAAAATCAATTTCTAATCAAAATTATTATCATTTGCGCTCCTAGAGTTTGCATGGCAACGTTCCAATTTTCTAGTTCTTTTGTTCTTTTGTTCCCTAACATAGAAAAATAACAAAAATCTATTTAATATAACGTTAACTTTTTTATTCTCTCGCAATAAAAAAGTGGTCGGAGAATAAATTAGAACAGAAATAAGAAGTAGAAAAAATAATTTCTCAATCTCAAGAACAACTTAATCTTCTTCTTTTTTTCTTTTGCTTTTCTTCTTCTTCCTCTTCTAATTGGTCGTTGGAGACTCGTCGCTTGCTGCGCCACCTACTGCCACTTGTTGTCACCCGTCGGCGCCGCTCGCTCTCGCCATCCGCCGCTCGATGATTGCCTAGAGGAAAAAGAAGAAGAGAGGGAATAAAGAAAAAAAGAGAAAAATCTAAAAAGCATTACTAAAAAATTGAAAGATTTTACATTATAGAAAAAATTGTGAGTCATACCAAACACATTTCCATTCTCTTTCTATCTCGAGAGTAAAAATTTTGTATAATTATGAAATGTGTTATTTTACTTAGAAACTATTCAAAGGAATAAAAGTAAAAAAGAACTATTTCTATAAAAAATTATTTCTGAAATAGAAATGTTACCAAACGCGTCCCTAGATAGTGACACCCGCATGCAAATAGGGTTCCTCAAAGCTGTGCAAGAGGCCATCTAGATGCTTCATAGAACTATCATCTTACGCCTAGGGTCGCCCACCGCCCAAGAGGACCAGTGACCCTTCCTAGATCTAGGCTAGCATGCCCTCGCCCAAGGCGAGCAAGGGTCGCCTAGCTTTGGGAAGGCCTAGGCAACCTCCGTCGGCCATTCCTAACAACTGTGGCTATGGCCAACAACAAGGCTTGGTCATATTTGCGGGCAAGTCTATGTTTTTTGTTGTTTTTTTTCAATTTTTAGCTTTCTTATTTTTTAATCCAATTATGTTTTTAATTTTTAATATTTTAGTACTTTTTTCTAACATGGTGCTTGGTGGGTGCCATGTCATTGCCACGTGTCTTAAGAAAGTAATAAAATAAGACACATCAACATTTTTCATTAGCTAAATTGAAGGGAGTTAATAGAAGAACTTGATTAAACCAATTCAACAAGTTTTAGAATTTGATTATATTTTTGTAAGTTTTAAAATTCAATTCCACTTTCGTGATAAATTTTAGGATTTTTAATGAACTTATCCTGAAGTAAAAGAAGGAGGTTTGTCAGAGTTTTAAGATTTGTTTGATGGGAGAGTAGCCATCGTCAAAGATTTATTTCTGTATTCATGATAGAAAAGAATAAGGGCCAAAGGGATAACTCTTGGAAGGAAAAGGTTCAGGTATAAATTAGATTTAAGCTCTGTTATCAAACATCAAAGACTTTTTCCGCCTCCTCCCAGGTGCAAATTATAGGAAAAAACTAAGAGACGACTATTAGGAATCGAGATCCATAGATAGTTTCATATAATGCTTAAAAGCATATTTGGAAGTGTCGTATGCAGTAAATGGCATAAATTGGACCGAGTCGAATAGGAAGGATAAGCGAGCAATCCTCATGAGATGGGTGTCACTTGCCAAGTGGTAGGTATGGAGAACCACTACATGCATTTGGTTGAGTTTTGGGGAAATTGCAAAATCATCTCCCCAAAAATCTTTGGCTCAAGGTGTATTGATTTTTGATCTTTTGTGTGATTTTTTGCAAAGTAGCTTTAAAATTTAAAAGGAAAGGGAGGAAAAATCCAAGGGCTTAGGCAAGGGCTCGTAGGGCGCCCATGAGCCCGGGAGAGGATTTCGAGGCCGTGCGACCCAAGCACGGCAACACAAGGGTCCCGTGACCCCAAGGGTTGCCTCGCGCGGCGACTCTTGACAAAAGGTGACCATCGCGCGATCCCGGGAGTCGTCTCGACGCTGGACCTTCGATTCTTGACCATCGACAACGCTCGACCGTCGAATCTCGTCTAACAGTCGCAAGCAAGGGCGACGTTGGAGAAGATGAGCCAAGCAAAGACCCAGGCGTTGCAACCTTTGGCGAAGACCCAAGCGCGGAAAACCCAGAACTTCAAAGGTCTAGGAAGACAAATTGTCGTGAGCAAATATGAAAAATTAGTGGATGTAATTTTGGAAGGAAAAAGAAGTTCATTAACCTTAGAAACTGCCTTCCTAAAACCTTGAAAGCTCAAGGTAGGTGGGGACTCATCTTGGACTTTTACCGTTGCCAATGTTGACATTTCCCCAAAGTGGTCCCAAAAATAAAGGTTAACCAAACATCCTAACTTTTCACAAAGGACTTTAAAGGACTCAAAATATATTAGAAAAGCTTGACCAAATGCACCCCTAGTGGGTTTGCATGTAATTCCTCATACCAAAAGAAGGTTATTAGTGTTGCGCGTGAGCAATAAGTATAAGCAAAACAAAGTAGAGAAGCTATGATGGGATGAGCAGCCATCTCTAGCAGCTTTATGCCAAATTGCAGATGAGTGGTGTTCTGTAGTCAGAAGTAGTTGGACAACGAGATGTATTAGCAGGCAATATGCAAACTTAGGTCTCTCAATGGTGAAACTGCTCTCTAAAAGTCCCTAAATGAATCGAGGAAGTATATACAAGAGAGAGATACGACAAAGGATGACGTGGTCTCGCTACGTGGGGAATTCATGGTTAATGAAATTCACAGTCGACATGTCATGAGGCACATTAGTCGATAATATCGCAACATATCACGATGACATGAACTCGATATAAGTTACCGTGTCGTAAGGATGCTAATCGACACGAACCCCGCTAGAAAAAGGGTTAGGAGATTGGTCAGACCTTCTTTAACGGGCATCTATCCAATACTGTCAAAGCAGAAACTCTCCATGACATCCTAACGAGACATGTCTTGGATAGGTTACTGCCTGTCTTTCAATGATATGACTCCCATTTCCACGAGCCGAAGGCCCGATCTTTTCTTCGCCAGTAACGTAGGCCAATTTTCTTCCAGTAAGTAGGCCAATGGGCCACCGTTTTTGTCCCTTTTTCTAACCCACATTATTACAAAAAACCACCCAAATTTGGGCCTTAAATGGCAAAAAAGAAAATTGGGCTTGAGCCCATGTGCTGGTCAGAACGAATTGCTCTTTTTGCTCAATAGCCATGTGTCATGACCGCCCAAATTGGCCTGCGTGACTGGCGAAGAACAGATCGGGCCTTCGGCTAGCGGAAATGGGAGTCATATGAATGTTTGGATTTCGTAAAGCAATTTGGGTAGCTGCTTTGATTTTAGGATTTGAGCTCAAAGAGCAACAGGGGTCACTAATGAAACAGTAACTTAATTTCCGGGCTATTGATCGGCGGGCTTTAAGTATATGTTCATAAAATTATAAATTCAAAAAGTTTTGAATCATAAGGTGAAGAAGAGGACCACATGCACATAAGATTTCGGCAAACACTATGAAATCGACATTGACATATACTCTCTTGCACGAACGATATATAAAGGAGAGGATTGATTCAACCTCAGGAAATAAGAAACGTAAAATTCCACGCGATGGCTTGAAAGCATATTGTTAGCAACGCTGATCGAAAACTCATGATAAATGATATCTATGTACATGTGATCGGCTTTGTTTTCCCACGCGTCTTATAAACAAACATGACGCACCAAGCCCCCGAAAAGGTGAAACACCTTGGTGAGAAAAACCTTAATCTTAAAGTGATTTTCGAAAAGAGTTTAGGGGGATGGCTTAGTATCCTTTTGTGCATTGCTAATGTTGTTTTGATCAAATATATCAAAGAGTTTAGGGGGGATTGTTTTGGTTTCCATCAATGCATGTTAATAGATTGATCTAGTGAAAAATCTCCAATGTTGTTCATGTACGAGCATTGTTGTGCAAGTTCCCACGGTCAGCACAACGAGACGAACATTATAGCGGCATGAATAACATTCACCAATGACCAACATTTCCTTGTGCTATGCATGTGCCGTGCATACCGTGGGCGTGCGAGACAAATTGTATCTAAGGATTAAGGGGAATTTATTATCTGGAATTTTGATTTACTCATTGTTAGGGAGTTTTTGGTACGAGGTCAATCCGCGGGAGTAGCTTCTCCGAGTTGCTCTGTCCCCGCTTCGTCTCAAACACGGCCTTAGTGACCTCCCTCCTTAGAATTACCGATCTCGCCTTCTGCGATGCAATCTTCCGTTTGGTCTCACTGGTCGAGGGTCGACGCTCGGCACTGTCATGAGCTCCTCTCCGTCCTTCGGTCCACTGTTTGCTTCAACCCTAATTTAAATATCCCCGTCAGAAATTAAGGAGTTGAGGCAGCCGTCGCGCTACTTTGTTTTTCGGTGATTTAATTTGAGTTAAGGGTTCGTTCGTTTCGCGGAAAATTAGTCATTTTCGGAAAATATTTTCTCAGAAGTCATTTTCTAACAAAATAATAATATTTTCTGGTGTTTGCCTAAAACCTGAAAATATTTCGGAAAATATTTTATGGTGTTCGGTAAGGAAAATATTTTCCGCTACTAGATTGGCGAGCGCGAGTGTCAAGCTCGAGGCTCGCCAGATCAACGAGCTTGAGGTTTACCCGCAGTAACGGCCGACGACTAGCGAAAAAGAAATATGGGAAACAAAAAAAAAAAAAAAAAAGAAAAAAAAAAGGAAATTTATAATAATTCAATTAAAAAGAAAAAGAAAATTTAAAAATAATTCGAATAAAAAAAGAAAAGAAGAAGAAGAAAGGGGATGAGGAAGTGATGATTTGTAGAGGCGTGAGATAAAAGAGATCAACCAAGGAAAATGTTTTCCACTTTTGAAAAGTGGAAAATATTTTCTCCTAATTAGAAGATTTTTTTTTCCTTTCATGGAAAACATTTTCCCGAGAATTCATTTTTCGTAAACAAACACCCGAAAATCTGAAAAACATTTTTCGGAAATTATTTTCCGCGAAACGAATGAAGCTTAAGTCTCCGCATTTGCTGGTAGCATATAATGTAGCCAAGTCATATGACAATTGTTCGACAATAAATGTCGTCCACAAAAAGAAAATATGTTTAATAAATATAGAATATTCTTTATGATGAAATTTTATCCTATTTTCGTTTCTGTTGAACTTGTAATGCTTGCACTTACTACGCTTGAAAGACCAATACACACCCACACCGACGGTCAAGAGCTCTTTTTAAGATATTGAATTATTAATGTCATCTGATTAAATATATTGAAATTATTTTTCTTTCGCGTTTGGCTTTTTCTGGGCTCTTTGCTAAATGTGGAAAACATTTTGGTAGGCCTTTCTTTCTTTTTTATGTCTTTCATTTTTTGTCAAATTGGTAAGCCTTTCTTGCCACTGCCGAAAAATGTTGCGCCTTTAATTAGGAGAGACAGAGGGCGAGCACAATGGCCAAGTGCACTACTCGAGGATTCCACCTTCGCCATAGTCACAGTGATCGCTTGCATCTTTTTTAATTGTTTTTTTTTTTGTCGTACTTTTTTAATTGTTTGAGTATATTCTCTCTATTTTCTTTACTCATTTCTCAATTCTATATATTCTCTCTTTTTAAACATCAAAATATGTATATTTTTCCATTATCAGTAATACTCTCTTTATTATTAGGATTAATACCTCGAAAAACCCTAAGCTAGTATATTTGTGATAAATTCACATAAAATCATTTTTTACTAAAAAAAAACCTTAAACTTGTATTCTTATGACAAATCTATCAAAAACTCTAAATTAATACATTTGTAAGAAATTTATCCTCATTTAGTTTATGTTAAATATAATTAATACTGCAAGAAATCACAAACCATACATCTATGACAAACAGAGGATTAAATCCCATACTGTCACGTATAATTCAACTTAGCAATTTGACAGTAAAATTTAACAAAGCCTAACAAAGAATAAATTTATCATAAATATATTAGTTTAGGGTTTTTGGTGGTTAAAAATTTAGTTTGACGTAAATTCATTACGGATATGCCAGTTTGAATTTTTTGTGGTATTAATCCTTAGGGAAAAAGCTACTATTTATGCCTATCATGACAAATTTATCCTAAACTTTCTTTTGTGACGTCAAAAATCTTAAATTATGTCCACTATGATATATTTATCACAAAAAAAAAATATGTGACATAAAAAAACTCTAAATTTATATCTATGTAACACATTTACCTTCCATTAAGGTTTCATCAAATGGATTTTCAACCAAGACAATATCATTTGTATTTCATTTAAGTCACGTAGGTGCCATCCATGTCAATATTGTTTGCTTTTCGGCATCCAAGTAGGTAAATTTTTAACATTATTCATTGACGAAACCTTGATGAAAGGCAATTGTGTCACACGTGTATAAGTTTGGGATTTTTGTATCATAGAAAAAGTTGAGGGAAATGTATCATGGTGAATATGATTTAAAGTTTTTGATGGCTGACGGGACATGCAAAATAGTGCAAATGTTTCTTGCTTACAAAATAAAAGTGCCTTTTTTTTTTAAATGTTGAAAAAATCATTTCCCCCTAAATTTTAATTAATTAATTTCGGCTGACCAATGAACCATTCCAATGCGAGAACTTTGACTTCCAAAAAAGGTTGCCCGCCTTCAATGATTGCTAAATGTGCTCTACGCTCGAACCTAGGTATACGGTTGATGTCTTCTCAATATGCTTGGAAATTGACTAGAGGGCATTTTTCTCTTTTAATAATTTACTATAGTGAAACTGCCGGTATAAAATATACAATTAAAGAATTTCAATAGCCATTTTTGGCTTTGGAAAAAATAAATGGGTTTTTTTTTTTTATTCCTTTTTGTTGGCTGGGTTTACTCCCATGTGAAGAAAACGTTACAAGAGAGAAAGAGAAAGCTCCTAGTAGAGAGAGAGAGAGCAAAAAAAATGGATTGTAATATCTTATTTACATCAAGCTAGCATAGGATGTTGAATTGTGGTCTGATTGAGTTGAAATTTTATTCAGAATGTTCGTGGCACACTTTTCTCAAATCCTAATGTTTTGATTTTCGATTGAAACTCATTACATTAGGTTTTTCGTGGATTGAACAAAATTTGTGTTTTTGGTGAGATTTATCCTTGATTTATTGTGAAATTCATGCATATTGCCAAGAATGATGTTCTTGAAGTCTTTACAACTATTTTCCTCTAATATTTACTAAAAAAGAACTTTGTTCATCCAGTTTTATTGATAGTGAAGATTTTTTGATGGACTTTAATCCCAAGATTTTTTATCTCCTCACAATGAAGAGGTTTTCTATGTAAAAAATCACATTGTGTTTGCATGTTTAATATTTATTTTACTCTACTATATCGTTTTCTATTAGGTTTGCACAAGAGATGAGATTATTTTGTTCCAATGCACTAATTCGATATTGTTCAGGTTGTTACCATTCCTCTAACACTTCTCTTATTTCTTATGATCATAGCCTTTCCTCCTTGAAAAAGCACAAATGTAAATGTCATGTTCGACTACTTTATGAATTTGTCAATTACAAATTTGTAATGTAGGCTCCTAAACATCTTGTAAATGAGAATAAGATATGATTGTACGATACTTCGTATGAACAATAAATTTAGAATATGTTTGAAGCTTGGCTACCTAAAAGATTACCTTTTCATGGCAAGGTAGACACATTTTGATATGTAAAGTACATATAGAACTACAGGTTACAACCATTTTTAATGTGTCCATGAAAAATAAAGTAACTTTTTTTACTTTGATTTGAAAATATTTATACATTTGTTATAGTGTTTCAAATTGTTCAAGAGCAACTATGCGCTAACATGAGAGTTGACTCCAAACAAGTTATTAACCAATTACTTGTTTGTTTGTTTTGTTGTTTTTTTTTTTCACTAAAACAAAGATGTCATTTATATATCAAAATGTTATTTGAGAAGTACTTAGAAGACTTTCAAGCTTAGCAAATTCTAAATAACCACAAAACAAAATAAAACCTCAAAAGCGAATTATAAATCATAATCTGTAGTTAGAAACACACTGTAATTCCTAAATAACAGATCTGACACCATATTAGATTCAGTGATGAGCACACGTCAAAATCTCTCATTGCATTTGCAACGGCTTATGGAATCATCTAGATTCAGCATCATTATCACCATTACAGTGCAAAGATGCCAACATCAAAATGTTGAAAGGAAACATATCGAACAAGAAGCTCTGGGATCTTTATCTAAATTTAGTTCAAGAGAGTAAAACTCCCAAAACTTGACCTAAATCTAATGGGGCTCCATATCTCTCAGGTTATATTTGGTCATCTTTGATTTCTAACTAAGATTGGATTGGATTGGATATGATAAGATATCCATAGATTTTGCTATATCATATCTATTGTTTAGTGAATCGCATTAATAGAATCGGTTATATTCATATCATATCATGTATATTATTTGATATAGACAACATATCAATGTAAATAAATGTAAAAGTTCACAAATAAAAATGGTAAAAATTCTTCGTGACACTTTTGCATACTTTAAATTTATTTTATTTTTTAAAATTTTTATTTTTATTTATTTTTTCCCCTTCCATCATTCTCTAATAAAATTTTATTAAATAGTAAAATGTACCAATATACCTAAAATACCTCAAATATGTAATAAATATTTATATTTATATATTGAATTTATATTATAAGATATAATTAAATTCAAATATATAAATAAAAATAAGATTGAGTTAAAAAATTGTTATTTTTTGTTATTATGAATTTCTTATATCGGAATTCAAATATCATTTATATTGAAACATAATTTTAATTTTATTAATTTAAGAAGTTTGTTATTCAAAAAAATAACTTTCTTATTATGGATATTATAAATCCTATCTATCTTTCTCCCATATTCCCATTGGAGAATTTAGTCGGGTCTATATTTCTTATATCCGATTTTATCCTATCTTAAACAGGTACGAAATGTGGGATAATATAAATTCTATCATATCCTTAATTTTATCATGATTGCCAAATGCGGTTTCATATATTACAAATTACTTGTTGACACGAGAATTTTTATAGAATAATCAAATACACATTCAAAAAAAAAAAATAACAAGTATAGAATAGAGAATAGAAAAACAATAAACAATAAAACAGTAATGATCAATGAAAGATCCATCTATGGAGTAAGGCCACATTCGTTTCATCTGTTGCTCCGCCATCTTGATTCAACGGACACACGCTCTTGGCTCTGGGCTGAAGTTCTTTTATGGAGTCATCTTCTTCTCAGCAAGCACAACCTCCATAGACGAAGCTCTCTTCGCTTCGCCGCTGCCACAGTCTCAAGCTCAATAGCAGGAAATCGTACTCGCTCTCATGGCGCCACCAAAACCAATAGGATCTTGATCAACCATGTCAAAATTCGGTCATCCAGACATGTTTAATAATGGATTCGTCATCATACAGGGCTTCATAGGAGAATCACCTACATCTGAGAAAACGTCTGGATTTCTTTCTGATCAAGACCACAGCTAGATTGATTGACAAACCGTCCAGCTCCGAGGTGTAAGTGATTGATCTTCCTCGTAGTTCAGCCTATGTTCCAGGGGCGTCCTCTGTGCTCTACAAGAAAATGGATTCGAACGAACAGCAATGGAATGGCTGCCCCAAACAGCAGAAAGAGAAGACGACCTGTACGAGCTGGATGGTGACTGGCTGGCGCGATGAGTAGACTTACTGGACCAAAAGAAACGATCAATCTCGTTCGCAATGATAGACTCCGCGATGATCCAGTAAGATAGCAGCAAAAACAGAGCATAGATCAGGTGGCAAAATTTAGAATGAATCTAAAATCTAACATTAGAGTTCAGTCAGGAAGGAACAACATGGTGTCGTGCTGTGGCAATGCGTGGCGACGGGAGAGGAACAACGATTATTCGGCAACGCTCCGGCGAAGTCTCGGTAGATTTGGCGCGACGATTCAGTGACGGTGTCCGTGAGGCAACCGCCCTAACTTGGGCCTGAAATACCAAAAAGTGAAATTGGGCCTCAGCACATCTTCTGGCCGATTTTGCTCAATTCGTGTTGTCAAATGAACCCAACAATAACATGGTCCGAATTGTTCCTGTTTTTGCTCAGTAGTAGCCCTTGTGACTTGATTACCCAAATTGGTCGATGCGACCGGCGAAGGAACAGATCGGGACTTTGACTCGTGGAAATGGAGTCACACCATTAGAGGACAGAACAAGTACGTTTGGATTTCCCAAAGCAATTTGGGTAGCCGCTTTGAGTTTTAGGATTCGAAAATAGTAGGATTTGAGCTCAGAAAGCAATAGAAGCTTAATTTTTGAGCTACCAATAGGCAGACTTCAAGTGCATGTACATAAGATTACGAACTCTAGGGCTGATTTTAGGATTTGTGTGGCGGCTAGAAGGCCTATATTAAGGGCTGACCAAATTTTTTGGAGGAGGACATTTTATTTTGAGGAAATAAAAATTGAGAGGTTTTTTTCTACTGTTCTTTTGAGGACTTGACCTTATTAAGGTTCCCTTGTGATGGTTGATTCGACTTATCGAGCGAGATAGCAAATTCTTTCGCTCATTGCGTCTATAACGTTGATTGGTTGACATAGGTTCGTCAACAGGTCACGCTCATACTGAGGTTGCCAATCACAGGTTTGATTGAAGGTCGAGGTTCGCAATTCGCACCACCGGGCCTTCGTAGAACGATCTTTTCCCAACGATTCACATCAACTCTCTCTCTCTTTCTCTCTCTCTCTCTCTCTCTCTCGCAGACACTGCTTGGTTGGTTGGTGTTGCCACTCTTTCTTTTGATAATGTTAAGACGAACACCTAGATGGGGTGAATAGGTGTTTAAAAGAAGTCTTGACAAATAAATACGGAATAAAATAAATTGCGAGTAAAGTCTGAATAAGGATGAGAATCTGATAAACAAGCCACCAAACTTCCGGTAGATATTCAAAATCTGTTATGCGATAAAACAGACTTTTTGAAATAACCTGTAAATATGCAACATAGTTAAATAAGGAGAGTTAAGGGAATAGAAGATTGCACACGAAATATATAGTGATTCGGCTTAGATCAAGTCTACGTCCACTCTCCCACACTAACAGTCTACTAGCTAGATTCCACTTTATAATCAACAAGAGATTACAATTTTAAGTGCAAACACTCAGTGGCAAATCACACTATTTCATTAAGTCACTCTTTTGGTATTTCTCTCACGATCACAAACGTTTAAGCTCACGAAAGACGAGTGTATGATCGAAGTTCGCTCAGACTTTGGAATTTTAGATTCTACACTTCGTCTCTTACTTGCTCCTCGGTCCTTGGTTTCCTTAAATACTCATTCACTTCCAAACTAGCCGTTGGACAGCATTTAGAGGATCGTCTTCTAATCTACCTGTTGGACAGATCTGTATCAAGAAGATTTAGTAGACATTGAGTGATAGAAGCAGAATCCCAAGTTGATTCTAATCGCCCATACAAACAGAATCTTGGTTTTTATAAGTAGAGCTTCTTCATTTATAAAGTACTTGTCTTCAAGATTCAATTGTCAATCAATTAGATTGAGTCAATAAAATCTATCTTGGTGTAGAATCAAAACCAGATCACTAGCCGTTATACGTTTTGGGCTTATATCATGTTCTGTCAAGTTGTTTCATTCTAAACTTACTTCATTTTGAATCTGCTATGTTCTGAACTTACTTCATTCTGAACCTGCTACGTTCTAAAATTACTTCGTCACGTTCTGGATCATGTTCTATACTTGTGTTGTTCTAAACCTATCACGTTCTAAACTTTTTCACGTTCTGAACTTGTGTCCCGTTCTATATGTAAAGTCTGAGAATGTTCTGTCTGAAGAGGCTTTATAATATGGACGTAAGTCTAAACAAGTTCATCCTTAAAATCTGCTTCTGAACATATTTAACTTTAAGGTCTGGACACAGTCTGAATAAATTCATCTAGTCTTCTGACTCTTTCAAATATAATTTTTGACAATATTCTTTACACATTCCATCATTTGCATAGTCTATTACTCAATTATTAAACACGTTAGTAGCATTTGATTTATTTTGTCATCTTCAAAACACCATAGGGATTTCCCTAACATTTCTTTCTTTCTTTTTCTGGGCTTTCGGTTTCCTCGTTGCTCTAGTTCATTTTCTGGCGCTGCTCTTTACTCTCCAAGTAAAATGCCAAGGTTAGCTTTTGGTAAGCAAGAGCTTCGATACGCGGCTTCCTTTTTTTTTTTTTTGTTGTAAAAATGCACTGGGCTTTTCTTCATTTCACTAAAGAAATTTTCCGTTGAATGGCCGATTTTTCCTTAATTCATGCATTTCCTCAAATGGGTTGTATTTCTCTCTCAATTCAACAACGTCTTGCTTGTGAAGCTTCATTTTTCCTCTGGTCTGTTTTTGTCCCACATTGATTTGGGTGGAGAAGTTTGACGATTTTCATGCCTTTCTGTCATTTCCAAAGATTGGGTTTGGCTCGTAGGTTAATGAATTTGATGAATGTGATGCATAGTTGAAGATTCACAATGAACTCGTCTCAATGTCTATATGTGGGGGATTTTGCTTCTTCTTTTTTTAATTCATTGCTTTATAGTTTAACTGTTATTTTGGTTTCAGGTGGTTTTGCTCCTACAATAAACTGAGCTGTCTCAATTGCATTTAGAGTTATATTGGACTGAACGATGGTCAGTTTTATGATGAATAAATACAAGTAAATATCATTTCGAATTGGAATACATGAGTAGTAGTTTGTTTTGCTATTTTATAAATGTTAGATCTTATTTTGAAATTTCTAGCTATATTATATTATTGTTATGTATGTATGAAGTTAATGTATCAAGATAATACATCAATGGAGGTGGAGGGATGTAAGGAGATGACTCCGATCATGGAATTTGAATTGTCTGGTGATGAAAATGAAGAACAGCCATTTCCTACCATGAGTGCCACAAACAAAGTACTTGGTTCTGAATGCTGAAATTATTATGCGAGAACCAATGATAAGGATGGAAGAACATATCAAGTAAAGTGCATTCATTGTGGGTTCGTGTTTAAGTACCATATTGCTAACGGTGCTTTTGCAATAAGGAAGCACTTGACCACGTGCAAGAAGTTTCCTCGCAATGTAAATAAGAGGCAGAGATTCTTTGCACTGCGTAATGTAGACATAGATGGCAAGGCATGAGGAGATTCTAGTACTAGTAGTGTCTTATCAACATGATCGTTTAATCAAGAACGTTGCAGGCAAATGTTTGCTCAATTCATCATAATTAATGAACAACTTTTTTTCCTTGGTTGAGCATATTGGATTTCGTGAATTTGTCAATGAGTCACAACCTCTCTTCAAACATTTATCACATTTTACAGTGGTTAAAGATTGCATGAAGTTGTATTTTTATGAAGGAACTTGTTTGAAGACTTATTTTGGAAAAATTAATTCTAAGATCGCACTTAAAACTATACATGGAGTTCCATTCAAAACCCGAATCATTTGTGTTTCACTGCACATTTTATTGATGAAAATTGGAAGTTGCATAAAAGAATCATCAATTTTGTGGTGATGCATAGTCACGAGGGTAGGAAGATTGAGAAAATGGTGGAGAAATGCATCTAAGAATGGGAAATGGGAAAAAAGAAAAAGAAAAAGGAAGGTGTCCACAATCACTGTGGATAATGCGAGTTCGAATGATACTGCAGTTGATTATTTGAAGGAAAAACTTTCCAGAGAAAAGTTGTTGATATTAGATGATAATATTTTGCACGAGGTGCACGACTCATTTATTAAATTTGATTGTGAGAGATGGCTTGACTATAGTACGGGATTCTATTGCACGTATTCGAAATGTGGTTAGGTATGTGAGAATTTCTCCCATAAGGGTCAAAGCATTTCAATCTTGCATTGAGAGTGAAATGATCACTTACAAGGGATTGGTTATTCTTGATGTTGCCACTAGATTAAACTTTACTTACCTCATGTTAGACACCGCCATAAAGTTCAGAAAAACTTTTTGAAAGGATGGAAGAAGACGATATATCTTTTGCAAGTAAGCTTAACCATGATATTCCTAAAAATAATTGGGAAAATGCCATTATTTTTTCGAAATTTCTAAAAATATTTTATGATGCCACCAATCGGATGTCAGAGAGTTCATATGTTACTTTCAATGATAACTCTTTTGTACAGATTTTTGAAAGATGTGGCAAATGTTTCAAATCCTAAGTTTCAAGTAGAGGTGGCAATATGGGTCATAAACCCATATCATAACCCATTTTTAGTTAAATGGGTCATATATGGGTCAAGTGAAAGTTAAATATGGGTAAAAAATGGGTTTGAGAAAATAAAGCACAAAACTAAATGGGTCTAAATGGGTTATTACTAATAACTCATTAATAACCCCATATAGACCCACTTTCAACCCATGGCCATGGCCATGGCCTTCTTTAATTTTATAAAATGTTTTTTTATAAAAATTCAAATTATATTATTTTTTATATTTCAATTTTTTTCTTTTTTTCTTTTTTTTTTTTTTTTTTTCCTCCCTTAGGCGATCGCCGGTAGGGCGACGGCCGGCCGGCCGAGGCGAGATCGAGCTCGCCGGTGTCGGGCGAGGCTCAATCTCGCCGAACCGGCGGGGCCGAGACCCCGCCCGACGCCGGCGAGCTCGAGCCTCGCCCGGTCCTCGGCGAGCCGAGCCTCGCCGGATCTGGCGAGATCGAGCTCGCCGACGTTGGGCGAGGCTCGATCTTGCGGTCTGGCGAGGCCAAGGCCTCGCCGGTCGTCGGCGAGGCCGAGCCTCGCCAGTCCGGCAAGTCTCGGCCTCTCCGGCGTCGGGCGAGGCCGAGGCCTCGCCCGACGCCGGCGAGGCTCGATCTCGCCATCTGCGAGGCTCGAGCTCGCCCGTGGCCGGTCGCCGGCCGTCGTCGTGGCCGGCGGCCGAAGAAAAAAAAAAAAGAAAGAAAAAAAATAATTATTAAAAAATAAAAATTATATTTAAAATAAAAACATTTTAAAAAAAAAAATTCGATTTTTTAAAAATATTTTAAAAATAATTATAAAAAAATTTCATTAAATTTGTATTGCATAAAAATGTTTTAACAATACTTTTTATACTTTTTTTTTTACAAAAAAATCATAAAAATGAGTTTTTTTAGGTTTAGTTAAAAAAATTTCATATTATAGTTTTTAGTTATTCAATAGTATGTTGATTTCAAATAAGAGAAGCATGTGCATAGTCTAATTATTTATAAATATTTCAATTTATAGGTTTTTTTAACTTTTTATTTTTATTTTATTTACTATTTTGAATTTAATTTGAAGTTTTAATCCAATTAGCATATAGTAGAAGTGAGTTTTCTTAGAATATTAATAGGTTTTAGCAATACGAGTCAGGTCGGGTATGGGTCGGGTACGGGTCGGGTCGGGTATGGGTCACTAGATTTACACTACAAGAATATGGGTCAAAACGGGTTAAATCAAATATGGGTCGACCCATTTTCGACCCGACCCATACCCGACCTGACCCACCAATTTGCCACCTCTAGTTTCAAGTTATGGGTATGAAAATGAAAGAAAAATTGGACAAATATTATGAAAGTTTGGATAAAGTAAATATGATGGTGTTGATTGCGATTGTGTTAGATCCTAGAACCAAGTTGAATTATGTGAGTTTCTTGTATGGACAAATTTATAATGATGAATCGAAAATTTAAGAGATGCATTATAAGGTCAAGGACGCATTGAAGCATTTATATGAATTTTATGAGCAATCTTCTCTTGTTTCGAGTGATAAAAATTTTGGTGGCCACAATTTGAGTGCAAGTAGTAGTGATTTCAAGGTTGATGCGGGTAGTAATGAAGGTATAAAGAAATATGATGTCTAAGCTTGGAAGAAAATCTTTTTGCACTCAAACCAACAAGGTTGCGATAACAACAAATTCAAGCTTGATGAGTATCTTCAAGATTAAAATGAAAAGTTCTTGATCTTGACATTTTGATGTGGTGGAAGACTAGTGATTCAAAATATAAGATATTTTCTTTGATGACTTGGGATATTTTGTTTATTCCCATAACTACGGTTGTTTCAAAGTCAACTTTTAACACATTAGGTCGTGTACTTGATACCTTTCGAAGTTTTTTAACTCCCAAAGTACTTGGAAGCCTTGATTTGCACACATGATTGGTTGAAAGTCGTTCGTGTGCTGATTAATATTGAAGAGTGCATTGAGAATGCAAAAAAAATTGAGTTAGGTAAGTGATATTTACATCTTTATATATTGTAATTTCTTTTATATATCTAATAAGTGAATATTTTATTTAATATTTTTTTAATAGATATGGATTGTTTTAATGAGGAGATTATCGTTGGTAAATAAAGTTTACTAGTAAAAGCAAAATGAATATATGTGGGAAGGCATCTAATACTTATTTTAGTTTACCAACATCTCCCATTACACTTCCATCTAATGGCTTTAGTTCTCATATAGGGATTGATTATATAGTCAAGTTAAGCATCGCGCTATGCTCTTTTCTGTATGCTCTAGAAGATGTTATTTCTCATCATGTCCAATGAACACCTATTCGAATTGCAATGGCAGGCTACCTTGCATATGGTGAACTTTCAGTTGCAAAGAATATGTTGTAGTTACAATTGCAAAGAACCGATACACGACGCTTTAATTTTAAATTTAAAGCTATTATTAAGTTATTAAATATGATTGTTGTTTCTTATGAGTTCAGGTGATTAAACTTTGGAACAAATTTCCATAGATGTTTGAGGACCAAAAGCTCATCTTTCTTCCCTTTTTCCCGCTTCTCATTTTTTGTGGCCTTGAATATTGTCTTGATTGACACGCTAGTCCCTCCTAAATTTTGTTGTTTATCGATTCACATAATGACCTCTCATTTTAATTGTATTTATTTGAACCCCTAATGTTAGGAAAATAGCAACTCCAATGGGCACGATGCATTTGCTCCTTGGGAAACAACATTGAAGTCTAGTGATTGGAATTTAGCTTTTTGGGTACGAATGCCTGCATTTAAAATGTTCAAATTTACGGAAGCAGGATTAAGAGGAGTTGGTGATGTCCTCCTACAGGACAGCGACATCTAGGTTGGTCGCTCTGAATGAAGCTTTATGTCTCTCTGCACACGTGGGTGTGATATACAGCTCTTATTTCGCTATTATGAAGCTGTTAAGGAATGATCTGAAATTGAGTCTTTTGAAATGACATTGGTACTTAAACTCATGCTAGATGGTGTACATAAGGGGTTCAAAAGCTGAAGGAAAGTTTCGCTTGTCAGGCTTTCCCCACTTTTTCAAGAGCTGGCGTTTTTTGCCTGGGAGTTTGATGGGAATAAACTCTGTAAATTAGTAGCTTTTTTTTTTTTTTTTTTGTGTATATCGTAGTCAGAGTTACCAGAAATTGCTAGTGAGGCTATGGTCTGTGATCTGGAATGTATGTTCTGTAATATGGGTGGCTCAATATGGTGTTCTGGTGACGGAGAAAAGGCACAGGTGCAATTGAAGGGGTGGTAGAAATGCTTGAAATTAGAATGAGGAAAACATCCTCGCGTGCTGGGTCTTCTTTCCAAAAAAAAAAGGTTCAGAGACAATATGTGCTGCATTGGTTACACCCCACCATTAAAGTTGGGTTGGTCGCGCGCTCTCTCTCTCTCTCTGATATAAGTTCATACAATTCCCCCCAATTTCGGATTTTTCTTCTTTTCAATTAATTATATTGGTTCTTTCATAATTTTGGGAACCATAATTGAGCCGATTGAGAGATATAAATGTTTAAATTTTAGTTTGTAATCTAGAACAACCTATGTTTAGGAACAATTAACTTACTAGCTATGAGATTGAGAAGGGGAGATACCCCTTGCTTTTAGATAGTCTTCACAATCAAAGAGTATGTGTTAGTGATCAATTATAAGTATTCCCATTGCCTTGCAAAAGTATAGCAAACCTAGATATGTGCTTCGGATCTAAATGGTTTTGAGGTATGTCTTTCTTAAGTATTATGGCTAAAACTGTCTTGTCTATATAGAGCAAGCAGATGATGAGTTGGCTGATTTTAGAGGGTGTCTTGATATTATTCCAAAGAATTGTTTTGAACTTGAGGTTAGTGTTTTTGAATGTCAAATTTTTGTTAGTGCCTTTTATGGATATTGTTGTTTTGCCGTCGTTTTGCTGTCGACAACGCCGCTGCTGTTTAGACTTTGATGATAAGCAGCTCGCGTGTGGACGAGCCGCCATGGAAAAGAGTCCCATGAGCAACTTAGACATAATAATATTGTTCTTTTATGGCCTTGCTCTTGCTGGTCAATACTCATATCTGCAATTTTAATGCTCTTCTTTTTTTAATCGTACGCAAGCATATTGCTTTGGTCTTGAACACTGATGATTTTGTGCTTTTATTTTACATCTTTATTTATAAATACTTTAGATTTAAACTTAAATTTAGGTGTGGGAAATACTCGAATGTGTGAGCGATTGTAACATTGATTTTTTGATTATAATGAAACATTTGCCGTTAGCTCCCTTCATGAATGTAAGTATCGATATTTGGACCGAATCAAGTAAATTTTTAATGTCATATTATTCCTCATTTATTTATCTGATATTTTTCACATTGATTTAATTTGTAAGATTCCATCATTTTTGCATTAATATTATAACAGTGAAGAAGATTATATATATGAGATTTGGCGAACACTACGTATTCACGTGTCCTCTCTTTGCCCAAACGAGATGAAAAGGAGGATTACCGGCCCACCGTCGGGAAATAAGGGACGTCAAAGTTCACGCATGGAGGTTAAGAGCACATCGTTAGGGAGACTGATAAAAAAAAGTATTTACCAAGCGAGAGCGTTTATGCATGTACGAGATCGGCTCCATCTTTTTTCTTTTCCCATGTATCGCTGCAATGCACGATGCACCGAACGCAAAAAGTGGCGAAACCCATCGTGCTTGCCAGCCATATAACATCAGAAAAGCGGGGAATGGCTTAGTGTCCGTTAGTACATGCCAATAGAACGGTCAAAAGCAAACTTTAAAATATTAAATTGTTCGCGAATATCAAAATTACTTTTCCTCTTGCTTTTGGTACTTCGTGCCGAAAGGCTGAACCATACAGCTGCATTGGGGTAAGCACGAATCTCTTTTTCCTTTTATATTATTGTCATTTTAATTTGGTTTTTTTTCTTCAGTCAAAGGAGCGAATATCATGCCTCTAATTATGTGAGAGAGAGAGAGAGAATATAATAATGGCACGGCCACACTTCTCGAGATCCCCACTTCTCGAGAATATATTCTCCCGACATAGGTAATACTCTCTTTACTATTATTATTGTTATTTCGATACGGAATAATGCAGATGTTTCCTGGTTACAATCTAAAGCAGCGCTCTTTTTTTTTTTTTTTTTTTTTTTTTTTTTTTTTTTTTTTTTATGATAAAAAATCCGAGCATGCCCTTGTTGGCTTACACCGATTTGAGGTCTCACGGCCTCCGCAATGAACGACCTACACCGTCTATACCTGGAGGAGAACTAGCCCAGCAACTCACTACTGGGGCCCCCACTTAAATCGCAAAGCAACCCTTCTTTTAATTGTTGAAAAATTATTATTTTCTTCTAAATTTATATTAACTAATATCAGCCGGTCAATTAACCGATGAACTACTCCAAGGCCGAAAAGTTTGACTTCAAAGGAAGTGACCTAGCTTTATTGATTACTGAACGTGCCCATACTAGGAAATAGACTAGAGGGCATTCTTGTCTTTTAATTGCTCATTATATTAGAATGGCCAGGAAAATAAATAAATGAACAATTTCAATAGGTTTTTCTATTGAAAAACATGGATATGTGCACTGAAAATCCAAAAACTTGTTACGAAATACAATTGAGTTTTAAAATTTATAAAAAAAAAATGCGATTAAGATCTAAAACTTATTATATTGACATAATCAAATCATTTCATTGGTTCCATCTAACTTGACTGATAAAAATGTTGACATTGATTTTTTAATGATTCTCTCTTTTTTGCATGACTCTAATGTGACCAAAACAACGTTGTTTTGATTTACCTTTGATTTTTAATAAAAAAAATATTTGAATTATATTAAAAATAAATTTAAAACTAGGTTTTTGGGGGGTTGAAATGGCAAAGGCTTGCAAGGCCCTTATCGCCGCCGCCGCCCCATCATGGGGATGGCTAGCCGAGGGTTAGCAAGGGTCATTAAACCTAACTAGTGCCTAGCGACTCTTGCAAACCGCAAGTGAGGGTCATGGTGAGTGAGGGTCATGGTGCTCCTCAAGATCAGGGGAGGGTTCTGGCCCTTGCTCATATCTATCCGACCACTTGCCCGATCTTGGAGAGGGCCCATGGCTAGCCATCCCCTACCATCATCGACCCTTTTCACGATGGTGGGGCAACGGTGGCGAGGGCCCTTACCGTTTTCCCTTCCTTCTTTAATTTTTAAAATTTATTTTAATCTAATTTAAATATTATTTAGATTAAAAAATCATATTTAAACCAAAATGACATTGTTTTAGATGTATTTTTATGCTTTAGCCATGTCATCGCCATGTATAAGAAAGAAAAAAAAAAGAACAATGTTACCGCTTTTTTAGCAAAATTAGACGGAGTTAACGGGAAGACTTGATTGCAACATGTCAACAAGTTTGAAGACTTGATTATACTTTTTATAAGTTTTAGAACTCCATTACCACCCTTTCATGACAAGTTTTAAGAATTTTAATGCACATATAAAAAAATAATTTTTTTTTCGCTCCCGATGTTTTCTTTTGATCAAATCCTTCTTCCTTGCAAAGCACATTTGGAAATGCCATGCTCAACTGCTTTGTAAAAAGGAGATAAAATAGGCTAGTGATAACTTTTGTTAATGATAGATTTACAAGGTAGGAGTTCTAAACATCTAGTAAAATGAATTAGATACGAAATATTCTCTAGGAATATGCAATATTATAATACTTTTGCAGCATTGCTATCTAAAAGACTCTATTTCATAGCAATATAGAAATTTTTTGGTGTGCAACATGCTGATAAAACTTAAGATTACAATTGCTTTTGAAGTGTTTGTGGAGGGTAAAGTGATTTTATCTTTTCGGTTTGAAAATATTGATGCATTTTTAAGTGTTTTTAAATGGTTAAGATGCCTCACAAAATAAAAAATATTCCAAATGGCAAATTACATGTAAAGTAGTGTATTTTGTTATCGAGATTCCACACAAAACATGAAAGTTGGCTCGGTTATTAATAATACTTGAATATATGAAAAAATATAATCTATTTTTTTAGGTAATCAAATAGCCAAGCATATCTCTAAAAATCGCTTCTTTCTCAAACAAATACTTAAATATTTTAAAATTTAAATTATTTATTCTCTTAATGAATTTGGCGCTGTCGTTAACCTTTTTTTTTGTCAAAAGAAACATATATAATTCAAGTAATTATAGACTTATAGTATTCTCTGCATGTCATTTAGCTTAAAAAAATGTGACCAGTTGGAGGACTTGCCATATCATAGGGGGAAAATGTCCACATCTTTGTGGACATGTTGTCCCTCGTTTGTTTCCACCTTCTTTGGCCTTTTACCTGCAGTAACCGCTAAAGTCAAGATCGAATAACATTGGCTAAAAAAATTTAAAAAATTAGAGAACGACCTAATCTTGACTTGCTGCTTCCGAGCCCAAATAAAAAAATTATAGGGTATCGGCCGATAGTCACTTAACTTGCAGTCTAACCACTCATTTTGTGATGGGAGAGTTGTGTATTTAAAAGAAAATTGAAGAAATCAGAAGTTTAAGCAACAGAGAATCAAGTTTTATATAGATAGCAAAAGTGACATTATCTAAGGCTTTATTTATTTTGCGGAAAATATTTTCCGAAAAAATATTTTTCTAATGTTTCTACGTTTGGTTTGCTTTGGAAAACTTGTTAATAGAAAATGTTTTCCTTGATAATAGAAAAGATTTCTTACCAAAACTTAAATTCAGGAAAATGATTTCTTCTTCTAAAGATCGAAAAACGTTTTCTAAAAACTCTATGCTTGAGTATAGGAACCCTAGCGCCCATTCTCAAGTCCTTGGCAGTAGGGTTGGGTCCCTAGCATTTGAGCTTGGATTCATCGAGGCTAGTCCAAGTCCATCTGGGGCACACTCAGACAATTTTTACAATTAAAAAAAAATTAAAACTTTCTTCATTTTTTTCTATTCTTCGTTTCTTTCTTTTTTCTTTTTTTTTTTTTCCTTTTTCTTTCTTCCTCTGCCTAATGCAATGCCTTCACACAGGTCACGAAAGAGGGCCAGCAAAGCTCAAGTTCATTGGTTGAGCGAGCCAACCTTGAGTCATCGAAGGCTAGCAAGGCTTGAGCTTGCCCGGAGGCTAGCGACACTCAACCTTGCTAGGATCAAGTGACGTTTGACCTCGCCAATCACCATTCATTGCCGAGGCTAGGAACATCGAAGAAAGAAAGAAAAAGGAAAGAAATAAAAAATAAAAAAAATAAAATATTCAAAAATTCAAAATTTTTCTTAAACGAACTATGAAAAATATTTTACAATTCATTTTAAGGTCTTAGTTAAACACTCTAAAATATTGTCATTGACTTCCCATAAAATATTATAAAAAAAAATCACATTTTTCATGAAATAATGAAGCCTAAATAAATAAAAGAATTATTAAAAAAAACCTAATAATTTAGTGAATGAAAAACCGCTCCCCTACTGAATGCACTGGCTAATAACCTTTAAAAGCATATCTTTGATCGTTTATTTACATGATTTATATGTCTATATATATAAACACTTGATCAAAAGAGAGATTCGAATGTAGTAGAAAGAAGATCGAGAAAAAGAGAAGATTGAAGTCAGATTTTGTCTTAATCCTTTAACATGGTATCGGAGTCACATATTGCCTTAGGGTTTGGTCCAGTTCAAATTGCAATTCGCCAAATTGTAACCGAGAACTAAAAAGAGAAGATTGAGAAAAAGAGATGTTTTTGTGTTCCCAAATTCAAATTGAATATAGTAGAAGGAATAACACAAATGGTGCTATATTCTTGGGGATTTCACTGCCCATGAATTGTTGTATTATGGAAGCTTCGAGTGAAGCTTCAATTGCATCAATCACATGCCAAAATGGTTGGCGTGATCGAAGATCATTCCCCCACCATTAGTGATTAAAAGAGAGACTCGAATCGCCAATTTGGGAAGAAAATTAGCAAAAGTCTCTCACCAACTGAAGGCGCGTCGCCGTCAAGTTGGAAAGAAAGGGATTTTGTCCAGTTGTAGCGCCCAACCAAAAGTTAAGTCCACTTTCACTTTCTTTTAACATTTTTATGGACTATTTTGATATTTTCGATAATTAAGAGGATTGAGCAGTAATATGGACGATCTCTGGTCAATTCATTCGGCTCAAGCCATCGTCCATGGCCGACCAAAGGCAAAGAATATGGCTTTCACCAGCAGATCTGTGGCCTGGCGAAGAAGATGGTTGTCATCTCCTGATCTACTCTACATTTCTTCGTTTGGCTAAAAAGGAAGGCTTCTTTTCAAGATCTGAGGCCTGGCAAAGAAGATGGCTTTCTTCTTCAGATCCACTGTGCGTCTTCTTTGTTTGGCTGAAAAGAGATGCCTTTTTCAAGCAGATTACACTCAACATCTCGTCCTTGGCAGGTGACGCTGCTGGGCCATGGCCGCTGCCTTGCTCACCCATGGCCTGGACGAGCAACATTGGAGCTGACCGCGAGCGACGCCGGAAGCAGCAGAGATGGTGGCTGAACGGATGGTGCCATGTGATGGAGGAGGATGCAACGGCCCGGGGGGGTATATCTTCTCAAAAAATATACAAGACATTTAGGCTATGTTCGTTTCACAAAAAAATAATTTTCAAAAAAATATTTTCCGAATTTTTTCGATATTCGTTTCATGAAAAATGAATTGAACGGGAAAAACATTTTTCAGACATCGGCGAGGCTCTAGTGACCTTCAGCAAAGGCTCGAGCCTCATCCGGCTCGTTGGATCTAGCAGACTCGAGGCGTCAAGTGAGCAAGAGTTGACCTGAATTGGCGAGGCTCCAACTCGTCTCTAGCTGATCACTGGCCGGAGCCTAGATTTGAGAACGGTGCGGTGAAATTAGCGCAGCATTTGAAATCGGTGAATATTTTATACTCAACATCGGAATAATGAAGTGGGTACATTGCGACCAAAACAAAAGATGGGTTAAAAAATCCTGAACATCGAAATAATGAAGTGGGGGCAATACCATCAAAACAAAGAAGTCGGTGAAAACATCATGATTTAAAAAAATAGTTAATATACTGAAAAATTCCAAACTTGTATATCTATGATAAATTTACCCAAAATTAATTTTTTGATCACTAAAAACCCAAAATCAATATATCTTTAACGAATTTACCCTAAGCTAGTACATTTGCCCTCCGTTAGTTTCCATTAAATTTTACTTGTCAAATTACTGAGTTAAGCGACACGTGACAGTTAGTTAGTATACTAGTTTGGGGTTTTACTATTTGCTTGTTACAGGTGTACTATTTTTGGGGGTTTTTTGTGTTATTAGTTTAGGGTTTGTGGCGGTTGAACAAATTAGTTTTTGGTAAATTTATTTTAAGTGTACCGGTTTGGGGTTTTTTGTAATATTTATAGTAAATTTGTCATAAGTGTACTAGTTTGAAGTTTTTGTGATAAAAAAATTAATTTGAGATAAATTTATCACGAGTTTAAAACTTTTCAGGATATTAATCCTTAAAAAAATCCTCAACACGGGCGCCATCAAAACAAAGAAGTCGGTCAAAACAAAAACGAGGCGCAAAATTTTGAGCTAAAAAATTCTGAATCATGGGTTAAAGGGTCCTGCAATCCTGAAACACCGTGACCAGTGGGTTCAAAAGTCCCGAACGGCAGAATCGTCAACCAACTAATTAAAAATTCCTGAAGCACTGTGACCAGTGGGTTCAAAAGTCCCGAATGGCAGAATCGTCAACCAACCGATTAAACAATCGGAATAATAAAGTAGGCCACTGCTCAGACTACAACTGATTAAACAATCGGAATAATAAAGTAGGCCACTGCTCAGACTACAACACTCTCGCCGTATCACTATACATAGGTCAAGTCACGAGATTTCTGCGTTCCCACGTTACCACTTGGTCAGGGCGTTCGCATCCCCCCAAAACAAGAGGAGACGGGCTTTGCAGCGGTTTTCGAGCCACGTCACACGGGGGGGAGCACGTTCTCGATAAAAGGTCTGCGCCCCGCCGGTCGTCATTTTGTTCCCCACTTCGTGCATGGCAAAGGCTTTTGGAGGAATTCAGAGTGACGGCTTCTCAGAGGCGAATCTGCACGGAGACGAAGGGGGTGCTGGGGACGTATACCGCGGACTCCTTACCACCGGGGAAGAAGAGGTACTAGCAGGGAAGCGAATGAAGGTGGGCGGCGGAAGGGGAGAGCGTGAGTTCCTGACTGAGGTTGAAATAACAAAGCCGAGTTCATCACAACTGTGTCGTGTCTTTGGTTTGGATACTGCACAGCCGGGTCCGAGCGCATCCTCGAGCACGAGTCGGTGTCTAACAACACCTTGGAGTTCCACATACATGGTATGTTGGCCTCCCATCTGCCTTTGCAAACTCTTTCTCTGCAACCGCTTTGCCGAAAGCCGTTGGGGTGCTCATTATAAGGTGTCTTAGTTCAGTGAAAAATGAGGGATTTGGAAAATATTTCTAGAAAAATAATCGCTTGTAAAAGTAAATGAATGGAGGTTTTGTTTTTTTTTCTAATTTCTCATGAAAATTATTAGGCATAGATTGCTATTAACGGTGAAAACATTATTTCACTGACTAATTTTCTAAACGATATAAGCAATTATTTTTCTGAAGAATTTTTTTCAAAATTGCTCTTGCTGCAATGCCAGATCCGGCGCCAAGGTTGCGGGACCCCAATACCGGTGACAGAGGATGAGAACAATTCCGACATTGATGACAGTGGCGAACAGCGGTGAGCCAGCAGTTTTTCATGGCGGGAGAGATCGGGGATTGGGAAACTTACAATTCCCTTTCATGTGTCTGCCTAGATATCCTGTGCGGTTGATGAGTTAAAAGTGGTTGTGGCCTTTGATATATGGTACCCTTAGTTATGATCTACTTAGCGAAAGTAATCTACAGATGCCGATTTACCTCTGAATGGGAAGGATCTAAATAACAAACCATATTGTTTACGTCCGCTTTTTTTTTACTTTTTATACGAGTCTGTGCAGAACGCAGATAGAGCCCTGCCAAAATGTAAGATCTAGAAGGCCTCGTCTTTGCACGACCGACTCCTCCGGATCCAAAAGTTGCGACAATTAAGTTGGAGTTAATTCATTGGTGGATATGAGTAAAAGATACATATCTGACATCGAGATTTTTAATCGGTGAACATTTTATCCTATAGTCAAGATAGTGAAGTTGGGGGGTGCTCAATAGTAAAGGTGAGCATGGTTTTTTTTTTTGTCGGTCCTACTCTATTCTACTCTAACTTTCACATTCAGACTTTTGCCCTGCCTCCATGTAGGGTGTGGGAGTTGAAACCTACTCCTAAAACTAAATCGTCCCCACCTCACCCCCCTAAGAAGGTAGGGATTCGAACTCCCCTGAGGTGAGCATGGTTTCAAGGTAGAATTTGAAACCTAAGAACCGGACCGATGAGAACATGTAAGTTCTAGATTCTAAGGTATGCAAGGTAAGTTCCAGATTTCAAAAAAATGAGAAATCTATTTTAACAGATAGTTTCTAGGTTCTTAATTGAAGAAACTTGGAATCTGAACAAATTTACTATTTTTTCGATTCATGTTTTCGCGTGATCTTGCAATACACAATACCATTCGATAATAAGTGTATAATCTAGAATCACTAGTTTGAATTTCCATTTTATGACCCAGACTTTTAATTTAATAATATTCATATTTTCCGTGTAACTTTATGATCAGTGAATTGTGGAAACAAATGGTGGTGGTCATTAAAGCTTTTAATTTACTGTAATTATTTAATTAATAATATAAATGGAATCTAAGTAAATCCTGAAACTTGTGATAGAATAGGTTTTAGATTTCAAGATATGTAAGTAGGTTTCAGATTTTAAAAAATGAAGAATCTGTAGAGAATCGGAAATGCTCATCCGTACTCAATAGAGGTAATCCGGTGGCCGAGTGAAAATACATATGGAGTCACGAGATCCCTGTATTCGCCCGTTACCCTCGTCCCATGGGTCAGAGCCTTCACCTTTTTCCTCCCTCTCTTTCTCGGGAGCTGTTTTTCTTTCGTTCTCCGGAGCCGAAGGACTAGCGCATGCTCATGAGTGTTGTTAAGTTCTAGATTTACTTTTGCCTTTCGTCTTTTATTGAACCAATAGTTGATTAAAACCGTGAGAATCCTGGAGCTTTCCTCTTGCATTATACATGAGAACATTCCTTGTGCAGGTCATCCAACCATCGTACATCGAGATATCAAGGGAGCTAACTTGCTCGTGGACTTCGAATTTGAGTCCGAGGTAAAAATAAACTTATTTGATATACTTAAAAGAGCCCGCATTAATGTTTCGGACTTTAATTGGTCAACTCTGAGAGCAAGTGTCGCATTCATGAATTATCTTATTTTTTATTTTTGACAAATCTTCATGCTTCGACTTGAGATATTTGACTTATCGCAGATTCGAGCCTTGTATCTTCGGTAGCTCAAAGCACATAGCAATCGGGACCTTGGCTGCAGCTTCACTGCTTTTGTGACGGCCCAAGCGGCGGTGCGCGGGGAGGAGGGATGGCGGTGCGTCCGCGCCTCGGTCCCCAGACGTGCGCAAGGAAGGGATCCCTCTCCCTCTTGTCCCACATCGCTTAGGAGGAAAGTTCTGGGCCAGTTTATAATAGCTTGGGCCCCTTTAATCTGTTTGACGTGTTTCACACATGCTTCCACTGTGTTGAGAACAAAGCCTTGAGGGAAAAGACTATGGCTGGGATGGCGGTTCGTCCGCGCTAGGGCGAGTGACCCAAAGAGGACAATATCATAGCTTGGGAGAGTCTGGGATGGCGGTTCATCCGCGCCAGGGCGGGTGACCCAAAGAGGACAATATCATGGCTTGGGAGAGTCTGGGATGGCGGTTCGTCCGCGCCAGGACGGGTGACCCAAAGAGGACAATATCATGGCTTGGGAGAGGGAAGGCCCAAGGGATGGCCCTCTACCCCTGCCCCTGCGTGACGCATTTTAAAGCTGTGAGGACTCAGTATTCAAAGCGGACAATATCACACAGTGGGGCCCAGGTTGTTACAGCTTCTTGCTGCATCCGTTCAAGAGAAAATGCCACGGGACACTGACCACAAATTGTATCTCAACTTGATCTTCACTGCCACTATCGTCACCGGAATCTTCTGGTCAGTCTTAGGGTTCCTAAGGTATATACAGGAGTGATCGCACGAAATTTTCTCCTTGGATTCATTAATTAGCAAAGAAGCTAATCTCATCTTTTCTCTATTAAATCTATATGAGCAGACTGGGGTTTCTTGTGGACTTCTTGACGCACTCGACAATCGTCGGCATCATGAGTTGGGCTGCGATTATAATATGCCCGCAGCAGTTGAAGGGCCTCTTTGGACTACTGGCTTCACCACCAAAACGGACGCCTTATCGGTCTTGCATGCCGTTTTGAAGAACGGAGAAGAGGTGCGCGAAAACTCCGTTATTAAATTATCTTATTACAGTATGAGTTCATATGCGTATATATTAGTTATGGACCGAAGGAAGAAAGGTATGCATGCGCCGAATTATAAAGGGTGACTAGAACGAACCCCTCCTAAGATCACCCGTCTACAAATCGGTCGCTTCTTGTTGTCAATATAGAAACGCTAAGGAAAGACCCAAAGGAAAACGTCCCGTGGAACCTAAAATAAAGACATAAATCTTGGCTTTTGCTTTGAAAGCGAAAGTTGTTATATGCACTCATCTTTAAGGTCATTGGAGGCGTAAAAAATAATAATGGATTTGTTTTCTTTTCTCTTTCCTTGGAATATGCTGATTTAAATTTGATTATTGGACTTTGTGCAATGGACAATGAGGATGCGTTTGGTAACGTTATCGTTCTAGGGAACAATTTTTTTTTTTAAACATTTTTTTTTTGTTTCTGTTCCTAGGAACAGTTTCGAGCATTTGAACGCGTTTGGTAATTACATAAAATTTCTGTTCCCGGAAGAGAAATACATTTGGTACGACCCGATATATTTTTATTACTTAGAATTTCTTTTAATTTCTTTTAATTTTAATTTTTCTTTTTCTTCTCCTTCCACCCGGCAAGGTCGGCCTCGGGGGAGGCTCGCCGTGGCTAGGTGAGGCGGCCTCGCTCGGCCATCGGCGAGGCTTGGGCCTAGCCGTGGCTAGGCGAGTCTCGGCCTCACCCCCATCGCAAGGTCGGCCTCACCCGACCTCAGTGAGGCTCGCGGTGGCCGGGTGAGGCTCGGCCTTGCCAAATCTGGGCAAGGTCGAGCCTCGCCTAGCCATTGAGGCTCAGGGGAGCCTCCCTAGCCATGGCGAGGCTTGGAGGGGCCTCGCAGGTGGCCAGCGAGGTTGTCGGGTCTCATTGCCGGCTAGGGGAAGAAGGGAGGAAGAGAAAAATAAAAGGAAAAAAAAAAACTTGATTATTGATTCTTGTTTTTTGAGTTGTTTTTGGGAACAAGAAGCAATTTTTTTTTTTGTTTCTTTTTCTGTTCCGGAAACAAATTTGTTCCTGGGAACAAAAACTTACCAAATGCATTTTTGTTCTATTTATACTTTCGGGGATAAAAGAACAGAAATACCTGTTCTCAGGAGCGTTATCAAACGCATCCTAAGTCTCTGTGGATGGTGTCACTCACATGCAACTGGAGTTCCTTAGGCCTATGCTAGAGAGCATCTAGATGCTCTCCTAGGAATTAGTATTTTATGAATTCTTGATGGAGAAAATTTGGCTTTTTCACACTTGCTTTTTAGCTACTCGAGAAGAGAGGGATGGGTCGTTTTGTGGGAAGTATAGACGGAAGTCTGCTAGGGCTTCGGTGATTTGTTAAATGAGAGAGTACTCGTGGAGAAAGATTTGTTTTTGTAAATGCGAGAAAGTAGAGGGGGGTAAAGAGTTAATCTTGAGAGGAAAAAATTTAGGTATAAATCAAATTTAAGCTCTGTTATTAGACGTCGAAGACCCTTGCCGCCTTTACAGAATACGGGAAAATGGGGGAAAGAAAAGAAACAAGTAAAGAATCTGATAGATGGATAGGTAGGGAGTTGAGGTCGATAAATATACATGATAGCCAATTAAAAATTCTAACAAAATTGAATCAACGAATATGATGGATAAAAGGATTTGCACTGGGTTTTGATGGAATCTCAAAGTGTTGAATATGGTAACTAACGTGGATTTGACTTTGTCGGAAAGGAAGTGAGAATGAGCGAGCAGTCCTAGCAAGCTCGGGTGCCATTTGCCATGTGATAGGCTAGAGGACCCAGAGGGGTACACATGCGAAATCTTGTACTAATGCAGGGTTATTAGTGTTGCCAACGAGTAATCACAACGAGCGGACTGAAGTAGAGAGGCCATGATTGGAAGAGCAGCCGAATTTAGTGTACTTGATGCGAAATCGCAGGCGAATGGCGTTAGGTTGTTTGCAGTAGTTGAGGGATGAGCGTATGTGTAGGTAATATGCAAAGCTTGGAGCTGTCAATGGCAAAATCGCTTCCCCAAAAATGCCTAAAGGAATAAACCGAGGGAGTGTTTACGATGAGAAAGTTGTAACGGGAGATGAATATGATCTTGCTAGGTGGGAATCTATGTTTGGTTGATGTATCTGGAGGACGTTAGTCAATGAGAGGTTGCAACATTTCATGACGACATAAGCTCAATATGGGTTATCGTGTCGATGAGGATGCTAATTGACATGGAAATGGGTAATTAGCAGTAAGAAAAGAAGGAACAAAAAGAGAGCAGTTCAACTAGAATTAATTGGTTTCAGGGTGGTTGATTCCAAATCAATAATTTCAAATTAAGAACTTAAAACCTATCATGTTCATGTCGGTTTTTGGTTTTTGGAACTGCAAACCAATCAACCCCTGATCAATCTAGAAATGAACCGGCCGGTTCCATTCCAGTTTTAAGGTTGACCATGGAACGTTTGAGTCGTTTTATACGCGGTCCAAAGAGGTGAGGTTAAGGAGCTCCCCCAACTCCTCTTTCTTCTCAAAAAGTGCTGCGAGTACATTAGATAAATACCATTTAGCTGGGACTTCTTTTTTTTGAACGCTGGCAATCAGTGTCTTTCGAGCCCAGTGCAAATCTTGTCCCAAGTGAAAGACGACAAGGCTCCAAAACTTGAGAATCCGCACTAACCAATCGTGTTCGATTGCTTTATAGAATGGGGAAAAAGTAAAGCCTGGCTGTAAGTTTTGTCAATTACAAGATTTCGGACAAGATTTACATGGGCTTCCGAAATCTTGTAATTGAGATAGGACGGAATCGAATACTAATCTTAAAAATTTTGAAGCGTAGCTATCAAAGACTGTCATGGCAGTATGGATACATTTTAGTATCCAACGCACCGAGGGTAAACTCTTCCTTTGGAGAATGTATAGGATTAGGCGCTAAACATGAGAGTTGAAGTGAGGCATGCTATCGACTTATTATGGTCTGTGTAGAGGTTACAAAGTAGGGTCACTTTTAGATGTTTCCATTGGATGGTGATAGAGTGACGGTTGCTGTTATCTAGAATTTCCGACGGTGGGATTTTGATCGAAATTATGACCACAGGTTTCAGGAATAGATGGGCAATAGAAAGTGGTATCTTTCTAATTTATCCAAAGGAACAAATAGTGATAAGAATCAATCAATAGATGTTCAACCAAAAAAAAATTTATAGGAAATTGAAGTGCAACGTTATAATTGGCAATGAATGTTTTTAAATCAAATAATAACAACCTCTAGTATCCTATAACTTCTGGTAAATTTAAGATTTTGAAGTCCATTAAACATACAAATGAGAAATATTTTTACAGTTTACAAATTGAAATACAAGTGAGCTTCTAGTGCTGAAGCAAGAAAGATTTCATTGACCAATTTATGGATTTGATTGTGACAAAGTAATGTACTCAACTTCAATCTAGTTGATCACAAAACACAATACTTAATCCTTTTCATTCAAATCCTTTTAATAGCTGCCATTCATATAAGAGGTGAAGTGATTGATGACGATAATGCCAATGACGAAAATGAGACTGATGATGTGCTGGTGAAGAAGGAATCATAACCCCAAAAGAAATGGTGAAAACGATGGTAGTTAAGTCAAAGTGGTTATTCAATAATTGTGAGAATTCACAAGAGCACAAAATAAAGAAAGCCCCTTTCAAACCTACTTAAAGTTGAGCACAAAGAATGATGTACCGTGTAAAGTATAAGGTCTAGAAACAACATTTCTATATATATATTTTTTTGTGATTTGTAAATTTAATAAATATTTCTAATAACATTAATAATGTCTTTTTTGTTGATACTATTTTCATGATTTGTGTTATTTTATTTTACTAGTTAACTTTTTTCAGATTAATCTGGTCTTCCTTTATTTCTTTTTCTTATATAAAGAACCCCACTTATGCAAATCCCAATTGAGATTTTTTATTGGTGATTTTTCAAAGAAATTGAGTAAAAAAAATTGGGCGCGGAGAAGGCACCGTTGCTCTTGAAGAATAACGATGCCGTTAGTCCATCATTTTCCTTTTCCATTATTTGGAAAAACAAAAAAGTAACCGAATGCCCGAGCTTAATCTTTAAAGCTTGCATCTTTGTCAAACTGATACTTAAATATGCCGGAGTTGTCAATTAAGAGACATGTTCATGTAAGAGAAATTAACGCATGTGCATGAATTTACCCTTTGGAAGGAAAGTGTCGACGTCTTTGTGGATCGGCGCTCGTTTATAGCTGTTGCCCTTTATATAGTCTGACAGCCTAACTTTAACATTGAATAAAGATCGGAGGGGAAAATAATTATAAAAAAAGGAGAGATTACGGACCCATCTAATCTTTTTGATCTGATGATTCAGAACCCAAATTAATTAAATTTCCACTTGGTATTATTCGCTGATCTTTACTTAATTCTGTGGTGCGCGTATCGAATTTCACTGTATCGTGGACTGAGAGTCCAGGTTGACGCGCCCAGTCATCTGCATGACTTACCATAGATTTCTACGTGGGCATATTTGCTGTCTCCCGCTGATTAAATCTTTCAACTCTCTCTCCGTATCTGTTTCTCCGTTTGATTCAATTTGTTTTTTCTTCGACAGCAATGTCAACTCCACTTGCGGTCTCCTCGCCGTCTCCACCGGCGGCAACCAACTCCATTGTGCCGCCTCTGGCCACCACCAACTCGGCATTTCCTTTGGCCACATTTCCTTTGTCTAGGTCCACCATATCGACAGAGGTGGTGGTGGTAGGGGTGGGGGTGGGGGTGGGGGTGGGGGTGGTGGCGGTGGCGGTGGTGGGGGTGGGCTTGCTGTTCATACATTGCAAGAAAAAGGGATGGCGGCTTTGCTCCACATCCTCTAGCAATGATCTCGGTTTCCGCGTGCCCCATTTCACTTTTGACGCTTTAGAGAAGTCGACTGATGGCTTCTCAGAGGCAAATCTACTTGGAGAAGGGGGTTTTGGGCCCGTGTACCGCGGAGTCCTTTCCACCGGAAGAGATGTAGCAGTGAAGCGACTGAAGGTAGGGAGCGAACAGGAGAGCGTGAGTTTCTGACTGAGGTTGAAACGACAAGCCGAGTTCATCACAAGCATGTCGTGTCTTTGGTTGGATACTGCACAGCCGGGTCCGAGCGCATCCTCGTGTACGAGTTGGTGCCTAAAAAAACCTTGGGGTTCCACTTACATGGTGAGTTTGGATTTTCGGTACCAATTTATGCCACGATCTTATATAGTGCCCCCTCTTTCTTTATCAGTCTTAGTGGAGTTATGCGAAAAGAAAAAGGACAACTAATCATTATAGGGGTGACGTGGATCTAGAGTAGAATCAGGAATTCAACCGAATGTGCTACAGTAACTGGTCCGGGTCCGGATTTCTGCAGTTACTGTTCAGTTTTCTGCTTAAAAAAACAAGGGAGGTTAGTACTATGTGGCTCAATTCTCGAATAAGAATCGAATCGGGAATTGAAGAAGTTTTATGAGTAGATTTTATATTATGTGTTTTGAACTTTTTATCATTTATTTTATTCTACGTGTTCATCTTTTATGAATTGTCATTATTGATAAATTGAAATTTCTATTGTTGCGTTCACTTTTATTTTATTTAACTAAAAAAAAATAGAAAAGGAAGAACAAAATGAAACAAAAAAAAAAAAAAAAAAAAAAACTTTGACCAATTGTTGGGTTACGTGGACTCAAATTGATTGATTGGGTAGGTTTCATATCTCAAGGTAGCGAGGTAGGATTTAAATTCCAAAAATCAAGGAGCTGGTTCCGACATGAGGTGAACCTAGATAAGACTTGGAACGGCTTGCCCTAAATCAGAGAACTCGGCACTTTGTGTGTTTAATGGAAAGGATTTTGATGGGAAGTGGTCGTTGCAGGAGAGGGACGGCCGACCCTAGATTGGCCAACTAGAGTGAAAATTGCCTTGGGGTCTGCCAAAGGACTGGCATATCTTCATGAGGATTGTAAGCTTCAGATGTACTTTTAAGCCTTTCATCTTTGGTTGAATCAATAGTTGATTAAAAATGTGAATCCTAGAGCTTTGTTCTTGCATACATGGGAAACATTCCTTGTGCAGGTCATCCTAAGATCATACATCGTGATATCAAGGCAACTAACATACTTTTGGACTGTGAATTCGAGGCAAAGGTAAAAACAAACTTATTGGATAAATTTATGAGTCGGCATTGATATTTCCGACTTTAGTTGGTTAACTGTTAGAGCAAGTAGATTGCACCCCCTCTGAATTCTGAATGCTTCTCTCTCAGATTGCGGATTTTGGACTCGCAAAATTTACTCCTAATGCAAATAGTCATGTGTCTACCTATGTGAAGGGCAGCACTGGGTAAGATTTGCTCCATTAATATTTTGATTCGGAGGACTGAAATGTGAGCTTGTTTTTAATCTGTCTTAGATGTTTCCAAGTGTTTGTAAAATGAGCCATTGCTCCCTAGTTCCTTGTGCTTCATTTGTTAAAGCACAGCCTTTTAGGTACTTCTTTAGCTTGACTAGTCCAAATATGTCTCTGTTCAAATATGTTGAAGCACAGTTTATGTTCTTCTTTGGAGGTATCTTGATCCAGAATACCTCTCGAGTGGGATTCCAGCAGAAAAATCAGACGTTTTCTCTTTCGGGGTCGTGCTCTTGGAGTTGATTACTGGTCGCAGGGCTGTGGATATGAACGTTATTCTGGTTAATTCGGTAAGTCGTGCAATTCTTGTGTTCACAATTATAGCCCAAGCTACCTATTACACCCTCATTTTTTTCTTGGGTCCTGGAGGGGATTCGAATTTATAGGTGGTTTTTTTTTATATCATCCAAGTGCAATATTGAGATAGAGTCATTGTTATGGTCATTACAGGTGAGGCCTCAGCTCACACGATATCTGAAAGATGGAAACTTTTCCGCTCTTGTTGATCCCAAGTTGCAGAACGATTATGAGCGTGCTGAGATGGCTCGTATGGTGGCGTGCGCTGCCGCTTGTGTGCATCTTTCGGGGGAGCATCGACCGAAGATGAGTAAAGTAATATTTTTAGTACCCGGAGCTTGATCTTTCTTTAATAGATGCATGCCATTTGCTACATTCATGACTAAACACTGAGGTTATCTGGAAATAGGAATTCTAATAATCAAACTTCTGAAAAAATTGAGCAGATTGTTCGAGCCCTCGAAGGAGATCTAGCTCTTTCTGACCTTAATGGTGGGGTGAGACCCGGGCCGAGTATCCTCCACCGTGGGTGGGAAAAGCTCAGACGGCTGTACCGGCCAAGGCCCTGAAAAGTCCAGAAAGATCATTAGCTAGCCAAGAACACGGCAGCAGCCATCACGGTGAAACCTACATCTGGCTCAACCCATGGAATTTCTTTTGCCTCACATTTACTTTACGGTCTCATTGTGTCCTTCAATGTGCCTCTTCTTTATGGCCCTACTTCCGTTGAACGGTGAATAATGTGAAATTTGGGTCGGACGGTGACAAATTCCTTGGAATCTTTGAGGCAAAGCGCGAGTGACGTTGGAATTTAATTGGCTCTTTGCTATAAAGCTGCTAATTCGGAATCTTTTACTATTATTATTATTGTTTTATTGTTTTTGCTTTATTTAATCAAAACAGCAAATGTCGCGGATGAAAAACTTATTGAGTAGGTGTGCGTTGCTTCGTTAGCAAGTCTCATGCCTTCGCTTGATTTTGAGGGGGTGGGGTGGGGTGTGTGGTGCTGTAGGGGCATGTGCACTATTCATGGATTCCTGACCGACCGCTTTAAGCTATCGTAACATGTTTGAATATGCTCTCTTCGTTTTCTTTTCTCAATTTTTAAATTCCGTTTATTCTAATTTTTTTAAACATAAAAATGCATATCTTCTCCAATGGAAATTTTTTGTCCATTACCTATCACCCACATAACTTGAGGGGATATAGCATCTCTTCCTACCATAAGGCTTTGCTATCTTCACAAAGGACAAGAACCTTTTCCAGCATTCCAAAAGTCACAATGTGGGAAATAGAGACCCTTCATGATCTGATTCAAGAGAGTCTCGGATTGTTGGTATATATGCCAGTCTTGTTTTCCTAACATAGCTTTGTTAAAAGCTAGTTTTGAATCCAAAACCCCCTTTTCCTTTCTAAGCTTCAAAATTTTCCATTTCCTCCATTGTAATCTAGTAGTTTTATTTCCGTTTCTCCACCAGAAGAAGTTGGCTATTTTCTTCTTAATGGCTTTACAAATTGAAATCGGAATCTTGAAAATAGACATTGCATATTGAGGTATTGGTTGCACCATTGATTTAATCAATATTTCATTCCCAACTTTTGACAATAAGTTTTCCTTCCAACTTTCTAACTTGATATTAACTCTAGCAAGAATCGAGGCGAATATTTCTTTCTTCAAGACACCCCAATCTAAAGGAATTCTAAGTATTTTCCAGTTTTACAAATTTTGGAACTCTCAACTCCAAAGCCATATATCGACAAAAAAAAAAAAAAAAAAAAAAAAAAAAAACTTTGAAGCCATATTCCTCCCTAGACTCTTTAGATGGCTTTTACTTAAATATATACCAAATTTATTAAGATTAATAGCTCGGCCTGATGCAAAGCAATAGTGGTATAGGATAGCTGCCAAATTTTGACATTCTAGTAAGGTACCATTTAGGAAGAAGATAGAATCATCCGCAAATAGTAATTGTGAGAGAATAGGGTAGCTGCTATTCAGTTTTATTCCGCGAATCGTACCTGTTGCAACTACTTGCTTCATCAAGTGAGAGAGTACATTTGCCACTAAAATAAAAGGATAAGGAGATAACGGGTCACCTTGGCGAATACCTTGTGTTGGCTTGAAGAAAGGCATAGGTTTCCCATTGAATTTTATACTAAAATATGCTATTGAAACACATTGCATCACCCACTGCACCCACTTTTCGCAAAAACCCATCTTTGTTAAGCATTCTCGGAGAAAATCCCATTCTATTTGATCGTACGCCTTCTGCATATCTAGCTTTAGGACAACCTGGAACTTTTTTTTTCCTCTCACGAGTTCTCAACCTATGAAGAACTTCCTGCATGATCAAGATGTTATCTTGAATTTGTCTACCACCCACAAAAGCACTTTGTTCTAGCTACGATTAGGTTTTGTAACCATGGTTTGAGCCTATTCGTTAGTACTTTGGAGATAATTTTGTAAACAAAATTACAAATGCTTATAGGGCGAAATTGTTCAAGCTTTTTAGGGTTTGGGGTTTTGGGAATAAGGGTGATAAGGGTTCCGTTTAAATTAGGATTTAAGTAGCTTGTATCATATAAATTCTGCACCTCCTTGAAGATATCCTAATATATGATTTGCCAATGATTTTGGAAGAACAAACCATTTAGTCCATCTGGCCCAGGAGCTTTAGTAGCTCCTAATTGATGAGTTGCAATCGTTATCTCCTCGAAAGTGATAGGTTCTATTAGCCGTTGGTTCATAACTCCATCAATCGAGCTTGGAAGTTGGTCTAGGATAGGTTAAAAATTTCTATGGCCCACTGACTTGTAAAGATTTCTAAAATAGGCCCCCGTCATCTCCTTAAGGTTCGTCTCCTTTCTCACCCAATTCCCTTCTAGATTCTTTAGTATGGTAATTTTGTTTTGGGTTCTTCTTTGAATTGTTGTGACATGGAAAATTTTGGTATTCCTATTATCCCATTTTAGCCAATTGATTCTGGATTGCATTCCCCGATACATCTCCTCCTGTCGCCATAGTTTTTCAATTTCATGGCTTATCTTCTTTACTATCTCACTCTCTTTAGACATTCCCGAACTGTTCATCAATGTTTAAAGTTCATTTCTCAACCAATATATTCTCTTTTGAGCGTTGGAGGATCTATTTTTGCTCCATTCAGCTAGCTGTTGTGCCACTAGATGCAGTTTTTCCACCATATTTAATCTTTGGGAATTTGTTTCAGCCTAGACTCTCTTCACTAGATGCACACATTCCTCATCTTCTGACCAGAAAACTTCATATCTAAACTCCATTCTCCTATGAGAATAGTGATAGAATTAGTGGACTATGATCTAAGCTGATGGCTGGTAATGCTATACACTCAACATCTGAATAGGTTATTCTCCATTCCATAGTACATAGAGCTCTATCTAACCGTTTCTTAACAAATTCTTCTCCCTCTCTATTATTTTCCCTAGTGAACACACATCCCTTACATTCCATATCCATTAAGGAGCAAACATGCAGAAAGTCTCTGAAAGTTGTAAGCCGGTAATGTTTTGCTATTCTTTTGCCCACTTTCTCCCAATGATACAATATTTCATCAAAATCCCCCATACAAATCCAGCGTAGATAGTTTGTCACACTTGTTCTATGGATAGCCTCCCATAATAGCACTCTTTCTTTAAATCATTAGGAGCATGCGGGAATGTAATTCGCGTACCTTGTCTCCTATCCTGAAGTTGGCATTTAATATTAATAAAAGTATCCATTAATGTCTCAATTGATAACAATACCTGGTCATCCCATAATATAGCCAAGCCCCTTGCAATACCTTTTGGATTCACCAAGAAAGTATTTTGAAATTTTAGCCGCCTTTCCAAAAGTTGCACCATTTTCTCTTGATTTTTGGTTTCCATTAAAAAGACAATGCTTGGTCTTTCTTGAGTCACTAGGACTCTTAATGCTTGAATTGTTAGGGTGTGCCCAACCCCTAACAATTCCAACTTAAAATCTTCATGGATAATCGAGTGGCTCATTAGGACTAACCACCAAAGCCCACTGAGATGACTTCTCTGCCGCAATAATAGGGGTCTCCACTAGATGGGTGTTGTCAAAAACTAGTGTCTTTGAGGATTGAGCGACATACGGGTAAAATTTCTTCCCTTTCTTGGATGTGGTAAGCTTGGTGCCTCTAGATTTACACCTTACTAGTTCCTTTTCAGCTTCCGGGTCCTCTATCATGTCAATTTATAATCCCTTTAGTTCTTCCTTGTAAAGCACCATGGTAGACTCATCATCTAGAAAGCTACTCCCTCTCATTTGTGTGCCTTTATCATTGTTGACACATAAATTTTGGCAATTTGGTCATTTATTTATTGCATAGAAAATTAGGGGTTAATTTTATCTAGGGGTGTGCAAAATACCCGGGAACCGCCCGGACCGCCCGGAACCGGACCGGAACCGCCTAGAACCGGCGGTTCTTGTGGGAAACGGTCCGGTTCCCGGTTCCAATTTATGGGAACCGGTGGGTACCGGTCCGGTTCCCGGATCCATGGGTGGATCCACCCGCCTGCCCACCCCGGACCGGACCGGAACCTTTTTAATATTAAAAAAAAAAAATTACTAAAAGAAATCCTATATCGCATCTCACTCCCTTCATCTTCGGCTCCTAATCCTATTGCCATTTCGTTGCGTTTACTTCTCTCGCCGTCCGCATCTCCACGTACTTAAATTTGGTTTTTCTTTCTTTGGCTTGCTTTGATGTCACGTAATCGTTCTATGTTGAAAACCAAAATTGTTTCGCGTCAAGATCGGTTCCATGGATCCACCCGGGAACCGGACCGGACCGACGGTCCGGTTCCCAGGTGGATCCATGCAACAAACGGGTGGATCCCGGTTCTAATTTTTCGGAACCGGTCCTTAGCGGGCGGTTCCCGGTTCTAGGTCGAGAGCCGCCCGCCCGGACCATGCACACCCCTAATTTTATCCCTAAAAAAATATTAATTGCATAACATATAGATGTAGGTGCATTTATTTACATGTTTTGCATTTATTTATTGGACCGGTGACGAGTGGATTTAAATTAGTGGTTCTGAGCTTTAAATTAACAGGCCAGACTAAGCCCATAAAGTGAGCAAATTGGCCCAAGCCCGTTTTTTTTTTTTTGATCGGAAATTATCTCATGAGAAAATAAGAATTTGAAATATTCCGGGATATCGATTTGGAAAAAATTGAAACCCTAATCGGTAGCCTATAAATAGGTTTGTTCGCATAGGGTTTGGGGGCCGGACAATTAAATACACGACAAGAAAATTGAGTGACACACGGGAGAATTGAGAGGAGACACTCCTTCCACATGCCGCCGCTCTTCCACCGTTACCACCAGCCTTGTCACTCTTGCTCGACGAATCCTTGGCCACCATCAAGCCTCTGCTGGGTCTTACCTGCTGCGGACCCATGCTGGCTTCTTGCTTCAACGATTGATTTGCCAATTATTCATCAAGTCTGCACCATTTTTTTGTCTCTCGGTGTCAGTCCAAGTGCGGTCTCGAAGTTCCTTGGCGCTCCAGATTTTTCTGCCAAGGCGAGCAATCCAGCGTTCTCACTAAGTCCAACATCCAGCAAGACACCCACAGCTCTTTTCCGGTTCCAGGTGTTGTGTCCATGAGCGACGCCCTCAACTTCTCCAGCATCGACGTGGACCTTCAAACATCAACTAGCTTGCTGCTCTTGCTGCTTTGCCACACCAGCATCCATCTCTTAGTGCAGAAGTATCTGAAAGGGGCTAGTGAATACACCTAAAGGGGGGTGAATAGGTGTATACAAAACTTTTCGCAGGACTTAGAAGAATATGTTTGATGTATAGTAAAATAGAATTCAACTATTAAATAGATAAATAACATGAAAGCGTAAATAGGAAGTTCATGGATGAGAGAAGATGAACACAGAATTTATAGTGGTTCGGCTTATTCCCAAACCTATGTCCACTCTCCCGCATTAACAGCCCACCGGTTGGATTTCACTATGAATCAAAAGAGTCGTTACAATATCACGTCCTTGATTCTACAGTGTAGAGACTTTGCTACAATTCTTCAATGTCTCATAAGTATTTAATCCCTCTCTTGAATACAAGTTTCGCTCAATAGTTGAATCAACAAAGAACAAGGAGCTTCAGACTTTGAAATTTATCTATCACACACTTCCTTGAATAACCAGAGCTTCCCCCTTTTATACTCCTCCATGCCTTTATACCCGTTGGCACTTTCCAAAAGAGTTCCTCCATCTAACCATTGGACGGAATCAATTAAGGAGATCTTCGAGTTACTTAAGGAAAGTGATGATAGCCCATCAATCCTGCTCGTACATACAATCAGGATCTAGGTTTCCATAAGTAGAACCTTCCAAGTATATCTTGTCAATCAACGAATCTATCTTATTCGTATCAAGATAAAAACGAATAAAAAGATTTCGAAATGCTATCTCCAGCCGTGAAAGACTTCTTTAATCGCTCGAAACAAATCTTTAAATAAATCCTTGATACTGGATAAATCTTCTTCGACGGTCTAGATACCTTTTGTCAATGAGGGCGGACTTTAAACCTTGAATCGATGGTCTTCGAGACTTTGACGACGAGTCTTCAAGTCTTCGAGACTAGACCCGATGGAAACGTTTTGTCAACTTCAAAACACATAAGGAAGTTTTCTCCAACAATCTCTCCATTTTTTATGGTGACAAAACTTTCCTGCAGATTTGGAAATATTGACCTGCAAAACAAAACTCAAGCAAACAAGAATATGATATCTCATAAACAATGAATGAGTTAAAGATAGTATAAAATCTGCATCCACAGGAAATTGGTTAGTCCTGTAAAAACAACTATCTCGTACCAATATCGTACCAAGTATGCTTAAGATACTATAAAGCAATCACATAATCAAAACACAATCCACAATCCAAAAGTCACACCAAATAAAAGTTAAAGTCAGAAAAAGAAGTCTGATCAAACAAATCAAACAAATCTACAAATCTCTCCCCCTTTTTGTCAGCATGAAAAAGGTAGAGACAAAACAAGAATTGATTTAAGATGATTTGGGAACACGAATAAGTTGGAAATCTCCCATTGACTTGACTGTCTTCTCCAGCTTCCTCATATCCTCCTTCAGATGTGCTAAATCTTCACCCTTGGCAGTTGCTTGAATTTGAAGATTAAGGGCATGAACTTGATTGATCAATGATTCTGAAGAGGCTTTATAAGCATTCTGCATGTTCTGAAATTCGCATCCCAAGGCATAAATCTGACCTCTCAACTCCATGAGAATATCAACCAGTCTTCGAAAATCTGCTGAGTTGTCTGTTTGAGTGCTTGCCTCAGCATGGTTAGATAATGGCATATTCAGATTCGGAGAAGATACCTCATGACCTTCTTCAGGAAAATGAGAGGCATACACATCTTCTGGATTGGCAGGAGAACGGCTAATATCATTACTAGTGAAAGCAAGAGAAGGAGTACCTCTTTTCTCTGCAGCTCCCCCTGTGTTTGTGCCTTTAGGCAGAAAGAAGTACTCTTCCTGCTCAATTTCCTCTTCAGTGACAGGATGACCTTGTTCTCCTTAATTCTCTTGGTTTTCGACTTCTTTTTCCTTTGTCTCATTCCTCCTTGATTCCCTCTCTTCACTCCTCTTCTCGGTCTCTTCTGGTCTTTCTCTAAACTCTATTTCTGGAACAGAACGCTGCAAATTTTTCAAAGCAAGAGTAGAGATGGTAACATCATCATCATCATCTTCTTCATCCTGCAAGATGATTGCTCTTCTTCTTTTAGTTGGAGCTATCATCGGCTCCTTTCCTTTTCGTTTTACAGTAACAGAGTCTTGATGAGTTTGTTGAGGAGTCTTTTCTTTGAACTTCTCCATAGCCTTGTTCAGCTCTTTCAAACGCATTTTAGAAACCATCTTCAGCCCTACCACCATTTGTTCGCATGTTCGAACACACATAATTCTTGGAAGCTAGATGTTGAAATGTCTGAAAAGCTTTGTAACAAGTGTTGAATAGGGAATCTGACCCTTATCTTTCACCATCGATCTGTACATGTGAAACATGATAGTATGTGGCAAAGAGAATTTTTTACCAGCATTGATGGCATACATCAGCGTTGCTTTTGAATTGGAGACATCAGTCTTCGACGTGGATTTTGGTCTAAGACAGTTGATCACAATTTTGTGAAGCAGGATATTCGAAGCATTCATCCTTGAATAAGAAATCCGTCCTTCTGTCATTCCATCTCAGACAAGCTCCACTGTCGCATGACCAATAGATACGCTAATTGATTGAAATAAACCTCTTTCTACTCCAATCACATCAGCCAAGATGTCCATATCCACCACAAAGTCCTGATCTTTAACACTGAAGGAGAAACTGTTCGCATCCAGAAAGCTTAGATTTGAATAAAAATAAGTAGTGAGTTCTGGATGAGCTACAGTCGAGTTAGAACAAAAACGTTCAAGCTGAAGTAAAGTGAATTTTTCCCGCAATTTCACATTCAGGGAGTCAAGAAAATCAAAATCCACACTTTTTGGATTCATCACTCCTCACTTTAATAACTTAGAATAAATCTGCTTGTGTTCTTCAGAACGAAACAGATCTGAACTTGGTTTTCGTACATCCGCAGTAATACCCATTCTCGGCTTGAAATTAGTGAACAATTTTTCATCATCATTGCTATCAGGCTGACTAACTCCTCCGAAACGTGGATCACTTGGGAAATTTGCAAATGCCCTATCTATAGAGCCAGCAGGAGCAATTCCCAAACGTTCCATTGTTTGCAAAAAGTGGGTTTCATTTCTATATCTCTTCTCTTTCAGAAATTCGTCGATAATAGTCATTAGAGAGCCTCCATCCTTTAAAGCTGAATAAAGTTTGAAATTAAAGGCAGGCTTTTGAGTTCTTATGGGTTCAACATCTTCGACAACTTCCTCCGTTCGTTGCTGAGCATTCTAAAGTCTAGCCTGTGGAAAATGACGCGGTTGAGAATGTTGTGGGCTCTGCTGTTGCCTTGGAGAATCTTCTTGCTCGATAAGGTTAAAATGCATAGGACCCTCGCCCATATGCTGTGGTCCCCTGCTTGCGATCCTTGACGATTTTCTTTGGAAAGACATTGTCACAGTCTTTGAGGATTTTCCAAACTCGATTTGCGAGAAAGATGAAAACTTTAGGATTAAACTGGAGAGTAAAAGTGAGAAAGTGAAGTTCTGCGCTTTTAGGGTTTGCGAGTAAAAAAGGAGAAGAAGAATAGTATATAAGGTAGTTGAATCGAGGGCATACGAATCGTAAAAAAAAAAAAATGCATTTTCAAAAATAACTGCCTTTTTGAAAATAAATAACTGCCATAATAAAAAGATGACTTCTTTTTCAAAAAAGAATGATTTCTTCAAAAATTTAGAAAGATAAAGACAATCAATTACGGATATATAGGCTTACCTTTCAAAAGATAAATTTCTAAAACTGAAACAATTTACAGTCGTGATCCAAGATCATCTGGGTCTGTGTGTCTTTTGGGTTTTTTTTAACCCAGAGTCTGAGCTTCTTCAAACTTTATAACATTAAGCTTGCGCCGAATAGACTCAAATTGACTTTTCTCCAGAGGTTTTGTAAAGATGTCCGCCAGTTGGTTCTTCGAGTCAATGAATTGAATCAATATTTCTCCATTTTGAACATGATCTCTTATAAAGTGATGCCGAATCTCTATATGCCTTGCTCTTGAATGAAGGACCGGATTCTTGGTGAGGTTGATTGCGCTTGTGTTATCACATTTAATCTCAGTACATGAGTTTTCAATTCCAAAGTCTCTTAACTGTTGTTTTATCCATAGGATTTGAGAATAACAGCTTCCAAGAGCCACATATTCTGCTTCTGCTGTTGAGAGAGGAACCGTACTTTGCTTTCTAGAGAACCAGGATACAGTCCTGTTTCCAAGTAATTGATATGTACCTGTGGTGATTTTTCTATCAACTCTGCATCGAGCAAGATCTGCGTCTGAGTATCCAAGAAGAGTAAAGTCTCCCCTTTTTGGATACCATAGACCTAATGACGAGGTTGTTGCAACGTATTTGATGATGCGTTTTGCAACACTCATATGAGATTCTTTGGGATCTGATTGAAATCTGGCACACATACAAACACTAAACAAAATGTCGGGTCTAGAAGCGAAGATAGAGAAGTGAACCAATGATACTTCGTATAGCTTCTAATCAACTTTCTTTCCTCCTTCATGTTTATCTAGCTTCGAGGAACTTGACATTGGTATTTCAGTCTTCTTGCAATTCTCCAAACCGAATTTCTTAACAAGTCCCTTAGCATATTTTTCTTGATGAATAAAAATTCCTTCCTTCAATTGTTTCACTTGTAGTCCAAGAAAGAAAGATAGTTCACCCATCATGCTCATCTCGAATTCTTCCTGTATAGACTTAGAGCATTATGCTATCTTTTGTAAAGAGATACAGTACAAAAGATAGCATAATGCTCGATTCTTCCACATGAATAGTGGTAATGCGGAAATCTTTCATATTTGAATTCAACCCAAAGCTTTTTACTCCCCAAGTTGATAATAACACCGATCTTAAGAAAATTAGCCGATTCAAGTTAACTTTTGCCTTGCCTACCTTTTTAATTGTTGTTCCCTTTAGCTTCTAATTTCACTTATACTACTTCTCCAAGTTTCGATGCTATATCCCTCACTATTTCATTAGTAACTCTTCCAAATGGGAGTCCATAGAAATGCACTCAAAAAGCACAATGAGTAAACTCATAGCAGATTTATGGAATGTCTGGATCACATTGTTGTAAAACTAAGAGATTTCTAGAAAAGGACCATGGCCTAGAGTCTAAGACTTTATGTTTTTCAGCTTTTGAAATAAATGAAAATGAGAAAAATCCCGGCTTTAACAAAGTGCAGGTTATATTTTCAATCTTCCATGCTCGTTTCATTGTATTTAGGAAAGCTTAGAAGTTCACATTTGGCTTAGAATACAACTTTCCGAACAGTGTTTTTCTGCATTCTATCAATTTCCTTTTAGAAATGCCTTCTTTAATATCTACTACATCATCTTTAGACCAAAGGTTACCCAATCTTTTACATAGAGCCACTAATCTCCACTCTTCATTGTACTGACTATACATTACTAATTGTCTAGAAAGTGGGTCTAGAGGGATTGCATCGGAGCCATGACTACTTAGAAGAATACCCAAGAGAAGAAGGGATTCCACTAGTGTAGAACCTTGCCAACCTTCGTAACTGATGGCTTGGAGTATTTGGAACCAGTTAAGAAGTTGCGTTACAATGTCATAATGGTTGAAGGGAGCTCTGATTCAGTGGGTATTGAAGGGAATGCTTGAAAAGGGGAAAGTATGAAGGTGGGGGTTGTGGGTCTATCTAGAGGGTGGGGAAAAAAAAGGGAAGATAGCCAAGGGCAGATGAGTGGGTATCGGGTGGCCATTAGGGTTTAACGTCTCAACTGTATTCTGGAACAGAAGACCGAAAGAGATGATGAAAGAATCTGCCGTGTGAGGATTCAACTTATGGTGGGGGTTTAGGGTTTTGTGGGAGTGGATTAGGTTTTGTTTTTGAGTAGAAAGCCATGACTACCCTGAAGGTAGAGGAAAACTACCCATTCAGTAGAGAAGAAAAGGAGACCTATTCTTAGCCGACTATACTTGATGAACTGCGCCATATGCAAACAGGAAGCAGAAACGATCAAGCACACATCACTGCTGCCCTTGGACATCTCGAATATGGAGCGAAATTCCCCTGTAAATCAAAATTACAAGAATCGGATTAACTCGACTTGATGAGTGGCTGCACAAGGTAAATGGAGACCCATGAAGCATTGACAAATTTGACCAAATAGCTACTGCCTTATGGTGCATCTGGAAAGATAGAAACCAATTCATCTTTAGTCAACGGCCATTGCATCCGCTTAGAGCCGTAGCTTTTCACGAAGATTTTGCAACTTGGAACCGAAAGCCCAAAGAAAAGAAGAGATGCAAAGACCCAACTCACAGGTGGGACCCCTGAACCCTGGTATGTTGAAGGTGAACATTGACGCCTCCTTTGTAAGCAACGATGACGTGAGATTAGCCACTGCTGAAAATAGGAGAGCGGTTACCTGCTTATGCCAAGACTTGGGGTCGGTTAGTCGACAGATTCTCCAAGATGGTGGCAGCAACCTCAGCGGAACAAGCAGAGGCCCTCACGCTTCTTGAAGCCCTAGAGTTTCTCTCGCCCTAACCAAAACCTGCAAGTACATTCTGATTGCAATGTTCTTGTGCAAGCCGTTCTCACTTCAATGGAGTCTAACTAGAAAGTACAGCTACTTGTGGACCGGGTCAAGACCAAATTGAAGGAGTTTCCAGGCCTCACTCTGGCCTATTGCAGCAGGGACACGAACAAAATAGCATATTGGCTTGCAAAAGCCCAAAGAACGAATAGCCTCCCTAGTAATTGGGTAGCAAACTCCCCGCTTGTTCTCTTTGATCTTTTATGTGCCAATGCTCTTGATGTTAATACACCGAACTTGGTTAAGTAAATCAATATCAATTGTACTTTCGACAAAAAAAAAACATAAAAATGCGTATATTCTGCCGACATCGGCAACACTCTATAATTATTACTATTACTATTACTATTACTATTTGATATCGCGACATGCAAAAGGTGCCTTTCGTTTTATTAATGGTGAAAAAAATAATTTTTCCTAAATCTTAATTAATTAATTTTGGCCTTGCAAAATTGACCAAATGAAACCATTCTAAGGAGGAGAATTTTGACTTCTAAAGAAGTTATGCCTTCATTTGCTTGCTGAATGTGCCCTACACGAGGACCTAGGTATGTAGTTGAAGCAGTCATCTCAACATGCTTGGAAATAGAATAGAGGGCATTCTTGTCCGTTAATAATTACTGTAGTAGAACTACCCGGAAAATATATATCATTAAAATTTCTATAGTTTTTTTTTGTTTTTGTTTACTTTGCTTTGAAAAAGATAAATGCGTTTTTCTTTTTCTCCTTCTCTTGGTTCTTATAATCAAAGCCCTCCTCCTTGCAAAAGCATGTATGCAAATGTCATGTTCGACTACTTCATTAATTTGTCGATCACAAATGTTAGCATCTTGTCAATGAGATAAGATATGATCATACGATATTTCCTATGAACTATAAATTTATAATATGTTCGGAGCTTAGCTACCTAAAAAATTCATTTTCATAACAAGGTAGACACAATTAGATACGTAACATACAGATAGAAATAAATATTACATTCAACAGCCAGAACTTTAGTGGTTGGAGAAGACAAACTGTCGTGAGCAAGGGCAAGATTGGAATATGAAAATACTGGTGGGGGCAATTGTGAAGAAAAAATGTTCATTAACCTTAGAAGTTGCCTCCCAAAAATGCTAAATATCAGTTTCTGGTGGGAACTTATTTTGGGCTTTTAGCTATGCAAATATTGACATTTCTCCAAAGTGATCCAAAAGCAATTGACCAAATGTCGTAAATTGTTTCTCAAAGGACTTTCGAGGGTGCAAAATTCATAGGAAAAGCCAAACTAGACGAACCACCTGGTGGGTTCACATGTAATTTCTCATACTAAGAGAAGGTTATTAATGTTGCAAATGAGCAATAAGTATAAGCAGAACAAATTAGAGAGGCTATGATGGGACAAGCAGTTGTCTCTAGCATGCTCAATTCAAAATTGCAAGTGGTGTTATGCTATTAGAAGCAGTTAGATGACGAGACGTATTCATAAGCAATATCCAAGCATAGGGCTCTCTATGGTGAAATCGCTCCCCAAAAGTCCTCAAATGAATCGAGGGAGTATGTACAACGAGAGAGTTACGACGGGAGATGAATATGGTCTTGCTACGTGGGAATCTATGGTCTCCATGATCCATGTTTCGTGGGGCATATCAATCGACACTAAATCGCAACATATCATGATGACACAAACTCGATATAAGTTATCGTGTCGTAGGGATGCTAATGGACACGAAACCCACTAGAAAAGGGGTTAGGAGATTGGTCGGGCCTTCTTTAACGAGCCTCATTCCAATATTATCTAATCCAAAACTCTCCATGACATCCTAACAAGACATGTCTTGGATTAATTACCACGTGGCTGTAGCCAGTTATATGGGCCACCTCTTTTGTCCTTTTTTTAGCCCATAGTATCGCAATAAACCACCCTAATTTGGGCTTTAAATCGCAAAAGAAAAAGTAAAATTGGGCTTGAGCCCATCTGCTGTTCAGAATGAATTGCTCTTTTTGCTCAATAGCCCATGTGTCTTGATTACCCAAATTGGTATACGTGACTGGCTCAGAACGGATCGGGGCTTTGGCTCGTGGAAATTGAGTCATCTCATTGGAAAACGACACGAGTATGTTTGGATTTCGTAAAGCAATTTGGGTAGCTGCTTTGAGTTTTGCGATTCGAAATGGCAAGATTTGAGCTCAAAGAGCAATTGTGGTAATTAACGACTTCTTAATCTGTGAAACGGTAGCTTGAAATTAAGCTACCGATCAGCGGGCTTTGAGTACATATTCATAAGATTATGAATTCAAAAGGCGAAGGAGAGGACGGCACGAAGCGATATCAATGCATTCTCTTTTGCATGAATGATATAGAAAGGAGAGGATCAGCTCAACATTGGAAATAAGAAACGTAAAAGTCCGCGAGATGGATTAAATGTATATAGTTAGCGACACTAATCCATAACTCAAAAACAAGTATTGAAGTATGTGCGATTGGCTTTGTCCATGGTTCGTCAAGCACCCGAAGAGGCGAAACACCTCGGCGACAAAAATTATTAAACAGAATGCTTTTTCTCATGTTCACGTTGAATGATAATCACTCCGAATTTATAGAAAACCGCCCCTAAAATTGTTACACGAATGATGTAATTTATTCTAACTTGCGATTACTTTACAATCTTGTTGTGTCATTCTATGTGCCTCTCATTTGTAGTCCAGTTTTTGTTGAACGGTTAATAATATAGAAATTGGGTGGGAGGGTGGCAAATTCCTTAGAATCTTTTGGGGGCAAAGAGCGGGCATCTGTGGAATTTCCACCATTTAATTTGATTTTAGCTCCCAAAAGCCCGTGACAGTTTGCATGCATGCGCATGCGATTGGCCCCACCTTTCCATTCATCGAATGTTTGCTAGCGGAGGGAGCGCAGCCGCAGAGGCTTTCAATGTCGGACTCCCTTCCACTAGGAGAGAGAAGAAAATCTTGGCGGCACCTGTCGTTGTTGACATTTGGGCCCCACTTGCAGCACGTGCGCATGCCATCGCACCGTGCACAACTCGTGGGCTCCACCCCAATTGCCACGTTTGACCATTTGCTCTCCTTTTTCTATTCTCATTTTTTAGTTCCACACATTTCCTCTTTTCTAAACATTAAAATATGTATATATTACCAACGTGGGTAATTCTCTCATGATTGCTGAATCTGCCTACGCTAGGAGCTAAGTATATAGCTGAAGCAGTCCTCACAGGGAGAAAAAATCGGATACCACTTGGATTCCAACCTATCAAAGCCCTAATCTACTAAACGAACGACATGGGTCACCCGAGCTTCACCACATCTCTGCTAACACTCCCTTGCCATTTCGCCTCTCTCTTCCCTCTCTTCTTTTTTCCTTTGTTTTTTCTTCTTATTTCCTTTCATGGTCTTCTTCTTTCTCTCTCTTCTTCGCCTGGCCCATTTTCCCTTCTCTGACCTCAAGTTCGAGTGGGAGTTGGGTCGTGATTATCTAGAGATGGAGGAGGAGGGCAAGACCGTCCTGGACAGGAAGGGAGGGAGCAGCAGTGGAGGGGAGTTATGGACCCATCTCGATGTTAGAGGAAGAAGTTTCGTTTTGCGATTCACAGCAAATATGAGTTTAGCAGCATGTAGTCATCAAAAACGCTTTTGTCCCTCCCTCGACCCCTCCCTAACCCTTTTGCTCTCCCGTCTTTGTGCAGTCTCTCCCAGTATTTTAACTCTCTTTTACACTTAACGGAGCAGAGAGAAAGGGGGAAGGGGAGGGGACTAAAGAGTGGGAGGGGTGGTGGGGGAGGGCAGGTGATCGGCGCCGGAGAGGCTAGGGCACGGGGAGAAATGGCGGACGAGAGTTCCTATGAGTGGCTTCCCTTCGGAGAGGTCGGGCTCGAGGTTGAGGTCAAAGAAGGGAAAATGGGACAAGCGGAGGAGAGAGAGAAAGAAGAAGACCGTGAAAGGGAAGAAGAAGACAAAACAAAAGAAAAAAAAAGAAGGGAGGGAAGAGAAGGGAGATGGTGAGGGAGTGCCAGAGGAATTCTGAGGGTGGGGCCCGAGCAACACGTGTCGTGGATTTTGACAGGATGGGATTCAAGTGGTATCCAATATTTTCTCCCTCTCAAGATGCTCAGACACAAACAAGAGGGCATTCTTGTCTTTTGGAAATTTACTATAGTATAGCTACCGGGAAAATATATATCATTAAAGAATTTCAATAGCTTTTTTTTCGGCTTTGAAAAAATAAATGGATTTTCCTTTTTCTCCTTCTCTTGTTTCTCTTCATCTAAGCCTTCTTCCTTGCAAAAGCACATGCAAATGTCATGTCTGACCACTTTATAAATTTGTCAACTATAGATTCGTAATGTAGGGCTTCTAGATTATCTTGTAAATGAGATAAGATGTGATTGTACGAAAATGTCAATTATGAATTTATAATATGTTCGAAGCTTAGCTACCTGGAAAATTCCTTTTCATAGAAAGTTAGACACAATTTAATATTTAACATACAGACAAAATAAAGATTTCGACCGTTTTGAACGTGTCCACGAAAAGTACAGTGATTTTTTCACTTTGATGTGAAAAAATTGTATACATCTATTGTAGCGTTTCAAATTGTTAATGCACGCCTCAAAAAGAAACAACCACTCCAAACCACAATTTTTTTATGAAATTGCATATTCTGATATCTAGATATAGGGCTACACGCTAAGCACGAGAATCAACTTGAGACAAGTCATTAAAAAATACTTGTTAACACCTGAATTTTTACAGTAATCGAATATGCATTTAATCTTTAATAAATAAATATAGATGGGGAATTCAAAAAAAAAAAAAAAAGAAGACAAAAAGCAAACAAAACACAATAATGATCGATGAAAGATCCATCTATGGAGTCCGGCCACATTCGTTCCGTTTGGGCTTAACGCAATCCAGCCCCATCACCTCAAATTCACAATTACAGCACTCAATTGCTTAGGCTCCGGATTTCAATTACAGGACTGGAGTATCTTTATAGAGTCAATCTTCTTCCCAGTAAGCACAACCCCCAATAGACGAAGCTCTTTTCGCTTTGCGGCCACAGTCCCGAGCTCGCTAGCAGGAATCGAGCTTACAAACTCAGCAAAACCCACGAGCTCAAGCGGCAACTCGCCTGACAAATTCTACTTGGTCAAACCAAGGGCAGTTAGCTTAAGAAAAGATCACCCAAGCCAATTGCAAATTGGCTCCGAGAGTCTATTTCTACTGAAGTCCAAAAAATTCAGGATGCTTATCCCCTTGATTTGCTTCTCTTAAATTCGAAGCGTCAAGTCCCCATGAGATTACTAATGCGAGAACAGAATACCTTCGAGAGGCAAAAGCTCTCAAACCTCTGTATATGTCCATTTCCGTCGAGATAAAGCATTTGCCAAGAACTGCAGGTTCGGATCTCAGCACAAATGGCACCCGTCAGAAGAGTTTATTCCTCGTACTCAGGGTACGTGGAGGTACATAGACGTACCCCGATTCAGTCAATGGAGTTGTACCTGGTTTGCACGTACACTCCGCTTCATTTGCCACCTGCAGGTTTGATGAGGTCGGGACGATCGGGAGGTGCCGATTCGGCGCGATGGGGAACCGCGCGGTGCTCACGGAGCTTAAGAATCAAGCAGATACTTTTTGTGAAATTAGAGAAACTGTGGATAGTTCGGAAAGTGAACTGGATCATTCTGTTGAGCTATATAAATTGGATTGCCGGAACAATCTCCTTTGTCTTTTCTTGCCAAAAAGAAAAATAAAATGCAATAACAAATTTCAAAAAATGATGGGAAAATAAATTAGAAAAATATGGAAAATTATTCAAAAGTTTTATATCTATTAATTTTTTTTTTTCAATTAAGTTTTTTTTTTTTGGTGACTTGGGAACCCCCGTGCAGCCGGTAGCCGGCGAGGTAAACCCGGAGTGACGCTAACGGAGGACTTACCACCCTGACATCACACTTAAGACACTAAGCGCCTTCACTGGGTTTCGAACCTCTCACATTTGGGGAAGGATCAACGAACCTTTATCAGAGTAGAAACACCATGGCCGGTGGTTTTTTTTTTTTTTCAATTAAGTTTATCCGATCAATTTTGATAAAAAATCAACACCGACTATGTCATGTAGAATGTCGATGCCGATAGGGATAATGTTTAATATTATTTTTCTTTTTTTCTTTTTTCTTTTCTTCTATTTTCATTCTTTTCTTTTCTTCTTTCTTTTTCCCTTTCTCCCTCCGCCAAGCCTTGTCGGTGGTCGGTAGAGGTCGCAAATCAAACGAGGATACCCGAGCCTAGGCTGGTGAGGGTGAGGGTTGCCCTTGCCCACCCAAGCGAAAACAACCCAGATTCGCCTAGGCGAGGGCGATCCTCACTATGGGGAAATAAGAAACCCGTTTCCTCTTGGACGAAGGATATACAAAGCAGGGATTGGTTCAATATGGGGAAATAAGAAACCCGCCTTGAAAGCATATTGTTAGGGGGCGCTAATCAACAACTTTTTTGCAATGCGCACAAGCACACTTTGCCACTGAAATAGCACCAATCGGTTCATGGTGATCAGCACTGGATTGTGATGTGGACCCAACACAAAAAGTCACTCCGACAAAAAAACTACGGACGTGAACGGTAACTATTTCGTTTTTAGATTCAATTTATCTTGCAGAAATAAATTTTTTATTTTTAGTTTTTAGACGAATTTCGAGCAAAAATATACTTTTGATAATGACACAAAATTTCTATTTTCAGAATAGAAATTCTCCCGCTTGGGCAGCATTGGCGGCTACTAATGGACCAGTGGCAGCAACCGGCAAGCAACGGCCAACTGCTAGAAGTAGCAACCATCGACCGGTAGATGGCGAGCGGCCACTAGCTGTGGCGAATGGCGGGTGACGGTAGGTGGGCAATCAGCTAATAGCGAAAGCAAGCAATGGAAAGAATTTTTATTTCTCATTTCTATTTCGGAAATAGAAAAGTAAAAAAGTTTTACATCTCATTTCTATTCCAAACCTATTTCTAGACCAAAAATTTATTCCAAAAATAAAAAAATAAATTGCGTTACCAAACGGATTTTTGTTCCAAAGCTCTCCCGATAATAGAAAAATAATTTTGACCAAAAATACAATGATTATCATGTACTCCTCTTCTGTCGATGTTTCAAATGTTCTTTCACCTCTCGAAACACCAAGATGGACAAGGCGACCGGCACGAGTCGCCATGGACGGCGGCATTTCCATGCAAATAGGGGATCCTCAGAGCTGCGCAAGAGGCCGTCCAGATGCTTCGTAGAGCTATTATCTTATGATTACTCTGAGGGAGTTATCTTGGCATGTTCACACTTGTGTGGAGTGAAAGAAAGAAGTCTGTCAAAGTTTCAAGATTTGTCTAGTGGGAGAGTAGCGGTCAACAAAGATTTGTTTCTGTATTCGGGATAGAAAAAATGGGGGCAAAGGGATAGATCTTGGAAAGGAAAAGTTTAGGTATAAATCAGACTTCAGCTCTGTTATTAAACACCAATGACTCTTTCCGCATCCTTCCAAGTACAAATTACAAGAAAGAACAACAAGACAACACTGTTATGGAATGAGATTGATAGATAGTTATATGAAAGAAAAACGCAAAATTGAAAGTGTTTTATACAGTAAATAAGTCCATTGGACCGAATTAGATAAGAATTGAGAAGCGAAGCAAGCATTCCTCATAAGATTGAATCTCACGTGCCAAGTGATAAGTGTACAAGACCACTAGGCAGGGTTTGGTCAAGTTTTGGGAAAACAAGGTTACGAATTCAGAACGTCCAAATAATAAGCTGAATGTCAAACATTATTTTTTGAGTTTGAATGATTGATGGATATCGCCCGGCTTATTAAAGATAAAGAAAATCTTGAAAATATGCAAGGTTGGACTGAACAAGAAGGGCGTTCTTTAAATCACGTACGGTGGAAGACGTCTTCAACAAGAGGCGATATATTGATATATTGGACGCTACAGGATGGAAGATGAGCTCACATATTATACAATTTATATATATATATATATATATATATATATATATATATATATATATTTTATGGGGGCAAAAAGACTTTGTCAAACAAAAGGGCAAGGGTTTCCTTTCTCTGTTTTGGTACCCGAACCATGGTCTTCTTTTGAGAGAGAGAGAGAGGGGAACCGCACTTGATTTGCTGCACACGGTGGCGCCAGGTCAAAGTTGTTGACTCTTTTTTTTATGGTCGAAGTTGTTGTTGACTCTTGAGCCAAAGTTGTTGACTCTTGAGCGCACATAAAATGCGGTGGTTTTCTTCAGCTAGGGTAAGCTCCGCACAAGAAACCACCCGAGCCGAGAAGCAACGCAGTAAAAGCAAGCCGCCGAACGAAGCATAGAACTCAGTTTTTTCTTCTTTTTTTTAACCGTACGCGAGCATAATGCTTTGATAGTGAACCCCGGTAATTTTGTGCTTTAAATTTGCATCTTTATTTATAAATACTTTAAATTTGAGCTTAAATATAAGTATGAAAAATATTTAAATATGTGAATGATTATAACTCGCTTTTCCTATTATAATTGATTATTTACCGCTGACTCTCTTCGTGGATGTAGACACCGATATTTAGATCGAACCATGTAAATTTGTAATATCATATTATTCCTCATTTGTTTTTTCAGTATTTTAGTATTTCCTGTCATTTTACCCTTAATATCTCAATAGCGTATATACGTACACACACACGAGATACCGGCAAACACTACGTATTCACGCGTTCTCTTGCCCGAACGAGATGAAAAGGAGGAGGACCGGTCCACGTTGGGAAATAACGAACGTCAAAGTTCACGCGTGGAGATTAACAATTAACAGCACAGTATTAGAGAGACTGATAAAAAAAGAAAAAAAGTAAGTACCAAGCGAAAGCGTTTATGCATGTACGAGATCCGCTCCATTTTTTATTTTTTCCACGAATCGCTGCACTAGACGATGCACCGAACCCACAAAGTGGCAAAAACCCATCGTGCTTGCCTGTGATAACGTTGAAAAAGGGAGAATGACTTACTTTTATCTTTTGTTTTTGGCATTTTCCGGGGTTTTTTACTGAAAGGTTGAAGCATAGAGCTGGATGGAGATAAGCACGAATCCCTTTTTCCTTTTTTATTATTATCATTTTAATTTTGCTGTTTTTCTTCAGTCAAGATGGCGAATATCATGCCTCTAACTGAGAGAGAGAGAGAGAGTAAAATAGCACGGCCATGCGCACTTCTCGAGATCCCCACCAACGCCAAAGGACAGCCTTGCGCACTTCACGAGATCCCTACCCACGCCAAAGTAGGACGGCCTTCCGTTATTATTTAAATAACAGCAACACCAATACATGACATGGTATAATAGGGGTGTGCATGGTCCGGGTGGACGGTTCCCGGCCTAAAACCGTGAACCGCCCGTAGGGCCAGGTTAAAATGGGCAACCGAACCACCCGTTGTTGTATGGATCCATCCGAAACTGGATCACGGCCCGCCTTCGGTTCCCTGGGTGGATCCATGAAACCGGTCTCACTAATAATAATATCGTTTTCCAAATTTCGTCTTGAATACTTTTCATAATGAGTAATATTTTTCTTTAAATTGAATCGGCTTAATTAAGGGTACAATTTTTTTTTTATTGGAAAACACTACCAAAGAAGAGAAATAGGTTTTTTTCCTATTTTTGAATCATTTTAGTTGAAATCTAAAATATTCTTTAAGTTCAAGATTCTAGATGATTGTCATATGTAAATCATCTTTTCCTTTATCCTCTAATAATGCTCAATCTCTTACAACATTTGCTTTACTAATTTTTTTTTGTAGAAACAATTCCACCGGTACTCCACATATTCTTGAACATAGTGTCATATGTGAGTCTCGAAAGTATTCTTTGAAGGAGCCATTTGTTGAGTTGTTGAAAGGCAACTTACACACTTTACTAAATTCTTATTAAAACATAGAAACCATGAGAAGAGATAGAGCCCCAAAATTTAGATTTCTAATTAGTAATTTCAAAATTTATTTTAATATTAAAAATCAATATATTATTATAATATAATCGGTCCGGTCCGGGTGGGCGGATCCGCCCATGGAACCGGGAACCGGACCGGTTCCCTCAAGAACCACCGGTTCTGGGCGGTTCCGGTCCGGTTCCGGGTGGTCTGGGCGGGTCCCGGTTCTTTTGCACACCCCTATGGTATAATACCACACGTCGCAACATTATTTCTCAGAAAATAAAAAATTTCCACATTATATGTTAAATATATATATATCTAATCATAATTATTTCAATCAAATTAATTTGATTTAAATTCATAAATAAATAAATAATTTTAAAAAAGCCTAGAATGAGTTTATATTAGGAACATTAATTCACCATTTATTAATATCATTTATTGTTTCAATTTGACAAACTCAACTCCATTCCAACAATCCATAAAATTTAGAGGAAAAAAAGCAATTCGTATTCTCAATTTGCGTGTCAAATGTGTTGAAAGAGGAGAAAAACATGGGAGCGAATTGTGTATTACGGGAATTGAAAGTCGGAAAATAAGAGAAATCTTGATTTCTCTTCTTTCCCCATTTATTATTTTTAATATTTTTATTTTTATTCTTTTATAAGTATACATTTTGATCTCTTATTTATTAATTTTTTTTTAAAAATGAATCACATGTTAGAAATTCATATGTCAAAATTTTGACTCGAGTGACAGTTGATTAGATGTCGGATTTTCTGACACGTATTAACCGAGTGTTGGAAAGTGTTTAAAAGCATTAAAGAATGTCAAATATGTGTCGGAGTGTCCGACACAATATGAAAATTTCCGAAGAGTATCGATTTTATGTTGGAATTTCTACTCGAGTGTCGAAGAGTGTTAAAAAAGTTGACTAGATGTTGGATTTTTTGATACGTATTAACCGAGTATCAAAGAGTGTTAAGAAAGTTGGCTAGATGTCGGATTTTCTGATACATGTTAACCGAGTGTCGGAGAGTGTCATTGAAGAGTGTTAAATACGTGTTAAAGTGTTCAACACAACATTAAAACTTCCGGAGAGTATCGATGCTTCTTAGGCTATTATATAATTGAATATTTTCTCTCTTTTTCTTTTCTTGTTTCTTATTCTATTTATTCTTTCTTTTTTAAAATTTAAAAATATTTATATTCTCCCAATATACGCAATACTCTCTTTACTATTATTATTATTTCGATACGACGACCTGCAAAAATAATGCAAATGTTTCTTGGTTACAATATAAAGCAACCCTTCTTTTAATTGATGAAAAAAATATTTATTTTCTCCTAAATTTAAATTAGCTGATATCAGCCGGTCAATTAACCGATGAACCACTCCAAGGCCGAAAGTTTGACTTCCAAGGAAGTTACCTGCCTTCGTTGATTGTTGAATGTGCCTTCACTAGGCATAGTTGAAGCAATCTTCTCAATAAGCTTGGAAATAGACTCAAGGCCATTCTTGTCTTTTAATCGCTTCTTATAATAGAATTGCGAGGACAGTAAATAATTGAAGAATTCCAATAGCTTTTTCTATTAAAAAAAATTGGATATGTGCACTAGAAATCCTATAACTTGTCGCAAAAATATAATTAAGTTCTCAAACTAACAAAATATGCTATTAAGTTTTTAAATTTATTAAATTTGTGTAATCAAGTTCTTCCATTAACTTCTTCTAACTTGACTAGCAGAAAATACTCACATTGATATTTTAACTATTTTTACTATCTTACATGACTTTGACATAGCTCAAATGATGTCATTTTGGTCTACATTTGATTTTTTTAATAAAAAATTATTTGGTTTATATTAAAAATAAATTTAAAAAGGGTGAGGAATGGAAAATGGTGAGGAGCTACAAAGCCCTCTCCGTTGCCACCCCCACCATGGGGGATAGCCAGTCAAGGGTTGCTAATGGTCACTAGGCCCCAACTAGTGGCTAGTAACCTTTGTAGATCGTAAGCTCCCTAAGATTATATGAGGGTTGTCGGCCATCGCCCATATCTGGCTGACCCCTCACCCTATCTTGGTGACGCCACGACCCTTGCCTACCTTTGGCTAGCCATCCCCTATCATCATCAACCCTTCCAAATATAGCCCTATAGGCCCTCGTCATTTTCCCTTATTTTTAAAATTTTTAATTTATTTTTAATATAATTTAAATATTTTTTTAGATTGGAAAATCATATTTAGACCAAAATGACATTACTTTAGGCTTATTTTTCATGCTTTAGCTATATCATCACCATGTAGGAGAGAAAAAATAATAAAAAAGAACAATGTTATAATTTTTCATTAGCAAAATTGGTGGAATTAACGGAAAGACTTGATTGCACCAACTAAATAAGTTTGAAGACTTGATTGTACTTCTTGTAAGTTTTAAAACCCTATAATGCTTTCATGATAGGTTTTCTTCGTCGATGGAAATGGTTTTTTTCCCCAAAAACGCTACACTCATTATTGAGCCGTTGGCAATAGGGTCAGGTCCTTCGCATTCGAGTCCAAGTCCATCAAGCCCAATCTAGGTCCATCTAAGGTGCACTTGGACAATTTTTGCAATTAAAATTTTTTTTATGCTTTTTTTTTATTATTATTCTTTTGTTTCTTTCATTTTTCTTCTTTTGTTTCTTTTTCTTTCTTCCTTTGCGTGATGCTAGGCCTCGACATAGGTCACAAGAGAGGGTCGGCAAGGCTCGAGCTCATCGGGGTTGGGCAAGCAAACCTCGAGTGGCTAAAGGCCGGGAAGGCTTGAGTGTTGCGCTTGAGAGCTTGCTGGGAGGTCGGCAACACTAGAGCTTGCTAGTATTGTGCGAGGTTTAGCCTCGCTAGTCACCGCTCAATGCCGACGCCTAGTGACGGTGGAGAAAGAAATAAGGAAAAGAAAGAAAAACAATGGAAAGAAGAAAAGAAAAATATTAAAAAGAATTGAATTTTTCCTAAACAAAGGGCGAAAAATATTTTACAATTCATTTTCGGATCTCAGCCAAATACCAGAAAATATTGTTATTTTTCCCATAAAATGACTTCCCATAAAACATTTTCAAAAATCGTCATATTTTTCGTGAAACAAATTATTCTTAAATAAAATAAAAGAATTAAAAAAAAAGCTAATAATTTGCTCATCCTGACATGTTTAATAACGGAATCGTCACCTACTGTCTCCTTTCTCCTAGAGAAGTTGTATGAAAAGCCGAAGCTGAAGGGGAGAATAACGCTTGTCCTGCCACGAACTGGATAGTGAGTGGCCAGCACGATGGGCAGACTTACCGGACCAAAAGAAACGATCAATCTCGTTCACGGCAATGGACTCGGCGATGATCCAGTAAGACAACATATAAGAAGGCAGCAAAACAGAGCATAGATCAAGAGGCAAAATCTAGAATGAATCTAAAATTTAATACTAGAGTTCAATCAGGAAGAAACAACCTGGTTTGTGCTATGGCAATTCATGGTGATGGGACAAAGACCAACAGTTAATCAGCGACACTCCAGTAAAGTCTCGGTGGATTTGGCACAGCGATTCAGTGACGGTGTCCGTGAGGCGACCAGCATGTTGCGCTTCGGCGATAGAGATGGCTCAGACGAGGATTGAACAAAGGTGGTGAGTTGGAAATGATTAACATCTTCGAGGGGGTAAACAAACGCCAGCAGAAGCAACATGAATGCCACCGTAGCTCTAATGTAATGTGCTTATAGACGAACTGAGAATCCATCATCTTCTCTTGAACTGTATACAATTAGAGAACCGGACTACTAAACCCCTTCGGGGACATCTTCACATGACATGCTCTCTTGCAAAGCAACGCCTTGCAAACTCAGCAAACCTTTGAGCTCGAGTAGCAATGAAGCTATTGCTTCTCAAATTCAAAGCTTCAAGTCCCCATGAGATTACCGATACTTGCAGGAGCTGAACTCGACAACGGATTACCTTCAAGAGGCAAAATCTCCCAAACCTCCGAATTCGCCTACGGATTAAGAAACCTTCCAAGTAACTCCATTCCCTTCGAGATCAAGCATTTGCCAAGACCTACAGTTTCGGATCTCAGGAGAAATGGCTCCCACTAAAAGAGTCATTCCTCGTGGTTTGATGAGCTCGGGACAATCATGAGGTACCGATTCGGTGCGACGTGGAACTGCACGTCGTTGATGGAGCTTTGCATGCAGATTGTTTTTGTGAAATTTGAGCAATTGTTCCAAAAGTGAACTGGATCATTCTGTTCAGCTATAAATTGGATTGCCGGAACAATCTCTTTTTCCTTTTCCTGCCTAAAATAAAAATAAAATACAATAAAAAAAATGATGGAAAAATGAGCCGGAAAAATATGAAAAATTGTTAAAAAAAGTCTTACACATATTGTACTTTTTGCTAATTGAATTCATTCAGCCAAATTTGATCGGAAATTATTGATGTGAACATTGGTTGTGTTATATAGGACGGTCAATGTTGACAAAGACAATTTTAAATAATATTTTAATAATATTTAATTTTTTATTAATTTTCTTTTTTCCTCATTTTCTCTTCTCTTCTTTTTTATTTTATTTTTTTCCCTTTCTCCCTACACCGGCCACCACCAAGCCTCGTCAATGGCCGACAGAGGTTGTCAACCTTAGGTGAGGGACGGCCCACGCTCACCAGATCTAGGCAAAATTAGTCAAAATGACTCAATTGACAAAAAGTGAACAAGTTTGTGATTTAATTGGCAAAATTGAAAGGTTTAAGACTAAATTGATAAAGTGCCATAACATTGAGATTTTTTGAACAATTTTCCATGAGAATTCTAAATGAGGACTCAATTAGCAAAATTTTACATTGGCGAGGCCTAGTAGAGGGAGAAAGGGAAAATGAAAAGAAAACAAGAAAACAAGAAAACAAGAAAAGGAGAAAATGAAAATTAATAAATAATTAAAAAAACATTAAAACATTTTTAAAAATTGTTCACGTCAGAGCCGGTATGCCATGTAAGATTGCCGGCGTTTATATCAATGATTTATGGTCAAAATTGGATGGATTGACTCAATTGGCAAAAAATAAAAAAGGCTTAGAAACTCTATTGGCGAAATTAAAAGGTATCGAAGTCAATAGATTTTTGACTTTTTGAACAATTTTCTCAAATTCTTATAAGTTAATTGAATTAAAATGAATTGGCCAACATTGCGAGAGACAATGATTTGGGAGAACCCGTGGCGATTGAGAATCATTCGCCCTCAACTCGACATTTCCACTAATCCCGTATTCCCTCAACTCCCATTCGGAAGGGTTGCAACAATAACCAAATGCCCAATCATATCTCTAAAGATCATGTCTTTCTCAAACTAATACTTAAATATCTTAAAATATTCAATTAGACCCAGGTCATACGCAAGAGAACTAAGCAAGGATATTTCTCCTTACCAATTCGGTGCTGTATATTACTGTTAACCTTTTCTTTTCTTTTTTGGTCAAAAGAATTTAACACATCTAATTCAAAGAAATTAACCACACTAACTTGGGCCTTAAATAGGAAAAAGTAAAATTGGGATTGAACACATCTTCTGGCCGATTTTGCTTAATTCGTGCTGCTAATGAACCCAACATGGTCCGAAGGTCCAGGTGAGTTGCTCACTCAAATTGGTCAATGTAGCTGGCGAAGAAAAGATCAGGGCTTTGGCTCGTGAAAATGGAGTCTTATCATTGGAAGACAGCACAGGTATGTTTGGATTTCGCAAAGCAATTTGGGTAGCCGCTTTGAGTTGTAGGATTCGAAATAGTAGGATTTGAGCTCAAAGAGCAAAAGGGGTAATCAACTACTTCTTAACCTGTGAAACAGTAGCTTAATTTTCAAGCTACCGATAAGCAAGCTTTGAGTATATGTACATAAGATTACGAATTCAAAATGTCTAAATCATAAGATGAAGAGGAGGACCGCATGCACATGAGATTTTGGCAAACGCTATAAAAGTAATATCTGACACATTTTCTCTTGCAGGAACGGTATAGAAAGGAGGGGACTAGTTCAATATTGGCAAATGAGAAAGGTAAAAGTCTGTGCGATGGCTTAAAAGCATGTCGTTAGCGACCCTAGTCAATAACTTAAAAGCGATGTGGACCAGCACACTTTGCCTATGAAATAGCGGGGAAGGTGGTTTGATGGTGATCAGCACAGGATTGCGATGCGGACCCAACACAAAAAGTCACTCGAACACGACAGCAAACTCCTCATTTTGTCGATTTTTCAAATATTCTTTCTCCTCTCGAGACGCCAACATGGACAAGGGAACGGGCAGGTGAGTCGCCATGGATGGCAACAGCTGCATGCAAATAGGGTTCCTCAAAGCTGCGCAAGAGGCCGTCTAGATGCTTCGTATAGTTATTATCTTATGATTACTTGAGGGAGGAATCTTGACAAGTTCACAATTGTGTGGAGTAAAAGAAGGAAGTTTGTCAAAGTTTCAAGATTTGATTGATGGGGGAGTAGCCATCGACAGAGATTTGTTTCTGTGTTCATGATAAAAAAAATTGGGGCAAAGGGTCTTGGAAGGAGGAAGTTTAGGTACTAATCAGATCTAAGCTCTCTTATTAAACGTCAAAGACTCTTTCCGCCTTCTCCCAAGCACAAATTACGGGAAATTATTTAAAAAAAAAAAAAAAACAAGACGAGACTGTTATGGAATGACATTAATGGATTTGGAAATAAAAAGCGAATTTGGAAGGTTGCATTTAATGAATAAGCTCAATTGGATTGAGTCGGAAAGGAAGTGTGAAGATAAGAGAGCAGTAGCAGCAAACTTGGGCGCCCCATGCCATGTGATAGGTCTAAAGGAGCTAAGCTGCTTTGATTGACCTTCATTTCTTCAAAGATCTTTGGCCGAAGCTGTATTTTCTTTGGTTAGTGATTTTTGGTGTAGTTTTTGGCAAAATAACTTAAAAGTTTTCTTCTTAAAGAAAAGGGAAAAATAAAAGGAACTACTGTTCATTATATCCAAGGGCTCAAGCAAAGGCTCAGAGGGCTGTTGCGAGCCCAGGAGAGGGCTTCGAGATCAAGCAACCTAGGTGCAGCGATGCCGGGGTCGCATCAACGCTTGACCATCGTCGGCAACAATCGACTCTTGACCATGAGCGATGCGTGACCTCGAGATCTCACCTAATAGTCAAGAGCGAGCGTGATGTCCGAGATGAACTAGGCGAAGACCCAAGCACAGTGGCCTTTAGTGGAGACCTAAGCGTAGTAGAACTTCAACAGTCAGACAAGATGACTAGTCACAAGCTAGGGCAAGACTAGAATATATAAGTGTTAGTGGGGAGCAATTTTGGTAGAAAAAAATCAGTAACCTTAAAAGCTGCCTTTTGAAAGTGCCCGAAGGCGGCAAGTTGGGATTTCCTTAGGCTTTCAACTTACTACTTGCATTTCTTCAAAATGATCCCCAAAATAAAAAATAAACAGTTAACCAAATGTCATTGCTTTTTCTCAAGAGACATTGAGGGTCCAAAGTCCCTAAGGAAACATAAACCAAATGCACTCCTTGGTGGGTTCACATGTGATTTCTCATCCCAAGGGAAGGTTATTAGTGTTATACATGAAGAAAGATAAACCAAATGCACTCCTTGGTGGGTTCACATGTGATTTATCGTACCAAGGGAAGGTTATTAGTGTTGTACATGAGGAATAAGGCAGAATGAAGCTGAGAGGGTATGATGGGACAAGCAACCGTATTCAGCATACTCGATGCCATGTCTCAGGTCGATGCTCTGTTGTTGGCAGCAATTGGAGGATGGGGTGGTATTTGGAGGCAATATGCAAGCTTAGAGCTCTCAATGGTAGCAAAATCGCTCCCAAAAGTCTTGAAATGAACTTGACCTTGCTATCAATGAGCTCTGTTAAAAATTAGCCTACTTTGACATTGGAAAGCAAATGGTATTGACATGATACTCAAATAACTTAGTGATATGAAAATTAATGTTTTTTTTATTGATTTTTTTTTATTTAACAAAAAAAAATTATGATAAATATGTCACGCTTAGCATAATTTGTGATTTTTTATGTTACAGATAAAGTTTAGAATAAATGTATTACGATAGATAAAGTTTGAGAATTTTAGTGACTCTTTCCCTTATTTTAAAGCATGCCATTGGAGAGACTGATCCATTATAAAGTATTTGCTCGTGAAAGTATTTCATGCAAGTACAATTGGCTATGTTTCTTTGCGTGCTCCCAGCAACACAATGCACAAAACGCGCAAAATGGCAAAGCCCCTTGATGAAAAGCATCTTAGGGGAATGGCTTTATTTTTGTTAAATTTCAAATGTAAATGAACATGTCAATTCACGTGTCGAATTAATAATATAATGATGAGAAATGATATCGTTTCATGGAGATTGATGATTAATAAACTAGTTAAATATTAAATATGGACTTATCTTAAAATATATCTAATAAATCAAAATAGAATTGAGAATGTATTAAAATTGATAGTCGTAGAGGCAAAATTTCAAAACTAAATGTAGTTAATTAATCAAATAAATATGTTAAAAATCCGATTTTACTATAGCTACTATATATAAATTTCAAATCATTAGGCATACAAGAACATTATCAAACATGTGATAACAAAATTTCCTAATCTATTTACTATCCTATCTCTAGCTATATCAATCCTATCCAGTTTATTAATCCATAATATATCTATATGAATTTAAATAAATATAAGTGTATTAAAATATGTTAATATTCCCGATTTACAATGGATATTTTGGACCATCTTATCAATAAAAGCCACACAATTAATATAATATACATCTATCCACATTTAACTCATAATCATATATTATAATGAGTAATTGCATATTATCGCTTTTCGATCTTAAACATACATATTAGATCATTTAAATTGTGATTACTCGCTTAAAAGCATTAAGCACGGTAATATATAACTCATATAAATGAAATTACTTGTAGAACATAAAAGCATGAAATTCATATCATTATAATCAAGCTACATTGTAGCTATAACAAAAGAAAATTATAATATAATAGGAAAAAAAAAACGAAAGTATGAATTAAACCCAACATCTTGAATCGAATAACAAAAAAATTGTCACTACTTTTTGGTTTTTTTTTTTTCAAAATATTTGAAAAACTCCAAGAACAAAGAAAAAAAAAAATCTAAAAGTAAAACCTAGCCATCCCCCAAGCTCTCAAAATAGGATAATATCCAAGACTCTAACACAAAGAAATTGCTTATCTTTTTGCGTAAAATTGGGAGATAAATCACAGAATTCCTAATTTGCATCCACCTTCTAAGGCTTTTGTGGGTGACATCTTTTTTTCTTCTTTTGTTATTTTTTATTATTTTCTTGATGCATGAGTAAATAGAGAGAAATCCAAATATTTTCTCATTAAAAATAACATTATTTGTTGCATAAAATAGATAAAGTAACTTTAACTCAGTATATGTTAGCAACATGTTAACAGAGCTATCGAAAGAGAACTTCCAAAATAGGAAGAAAGTCACAAAAAAAAGCTCTAAACTATGCCAATTACAACACATTTACTTTAAATTTTAATTGTGAGACAAAAAAATCCCAAAATTTATACTTATATGACATATTTTTCTTAGATTATTTAACTTAAATTTTGAGGTAAATATGTGATAGGGATATAAATTTAAGATTTTTTATGTCATAGAATTTTTGATGTAAATGTATTAGGGATAACCAAAAAAAAAAATTTGAGGTAAATATGACCTAGAGTTTTCAGTGATTTTTGCTCTCTAAAATGTTGAATTGTTCGAATATCAAAATTATTTTTCCTCTTGCTTTTGGCTTTTTTCCTGGGGCCCTTCGCTGAGACGCTGAGGGTTGAGCTAATCTAGAACCAAAATTTTCTTTTATTATTATTTGTTATTATTATTATTATCTTTTGCTTTTCTTTTATTCAGTCAAAACTGCGAAGGTCATGACTCTAATCATGGTAGCACGGGCCATTCGAAGGACGAAGCACGTTGTCTCTGTCTCTCCAATTATTGCGGCGCCACCTTCTTCTTTCTACTGTGACAACAACTCTCTTCTTCGCCGCCTCTATCCCACTGATTTGAACACGTTTCTCCCTTGACCAAATAGGGCTCAATCAATCGGTAAAAATCTCTCCTTCGGTCGGTCCGTCCCTTCATTAATTCATCGATCCATCAAGATCGAATCAAATCACAAATATCCTTTTTAGGGCCTTGCCGATCTGCCTTTTTATTTTAAGTGAACGAACGAAAAGGTCGCAAGGAAGACCGATCCCATCGAGCAAAAATAAAAAATTACGTCGGCCCTTTTCTTGTGCGTGTGGGTGTTCCCTCTTGAAAATTGCTTAGATCGGGGAGCGATTTCGACGATGGTAGATGCTGGGTGCGGGTAAGAAGGACTAAAATCGACGAGAAAAGAGCTCCAAACCCTAATTATTTTGCTGGGTCAAAAGATCGGGGATCGTCGAGAAAAAGAGCGGGAAAGGGGATGCAAGAGTTTGAATGGATAGAAGGAGCGCCACGTGTCGTCCACTGAATGGGCCAAATTATTCTACATTCTCTGAGAGCATGTCAGATCACAGTACCAAAACCACGAGTAGTGGGGTCTACAGCTCAATTGTGGTCCCCACAAAGGCCAAACTCCGACCACTGAAGGCGGTGAGAGGACGGGGAGAGCGTGAGATGCTGACTGAGGTTGAAATAATAAAGCCGAGTTCATCACAAGCATGTCGTGTCTCCGGTTGGATACTGCACGGCCGGGTCCGAGAGCATCCTCGTGTACGAGTCGGTGCCTAACAAAACAACACCTTGGACTTCCGCTTGCATGGTGGGTCCGAGAGCATCCTCGTGTACGATGTCCCCTCTTCTTTCGGTTGCCTCGGGGAACCACTTTCGCGATATTTCCGACCGCCAGCGAGTCAAATCCGTTGTTAAGGTTGTGCAACCCCACCAGCGATAGAGGAGGAAACAACTAGCTATAATTAAAAAAAAAAAAAATCTATGATCTACATAGAGAAATTAAGTTAAAGATGTCGATTTACCTCTAAATGGGAAGGATTTAAATCTCAATCCATATTTTTTACATCCAATATACAAAGATAAGCAAAAATATCAAGTCAAATGAAAGAATAAGTTCAATTGATAGTTGTTAATTCATCAATCATTATAAACGAGATTAACAAAAGCATAAAGTGAGAGATAGAGTGAGAGATGTAGAAAAAGAGATCAATTAATCATTTGTAATGTCTATCTTTTCTTTAATTTCGAATTAAGTGATTTATTAGATAATTCTTGATTAGATTAACATTAAAATAATAAAATAGTAAGAAATTTGAATCAGTAATTTTGTAAATAAGTCTACGTAGACCGTACATAGAGGCACACAAAATGGAAGATCTGGACGAGCCTCATCTTTTCCATGATCAGCTCCCATCACATTCCTCGGAATGAAAATATAAATCGAACATTTCTTCATGAGAATTGGGGTTTACATCTGTCTCCATGGCGAAGGATTTCGGCCCTTTTTTCCCTAACAAAAATAGCAAATCTTCTTTACAAGTGTGATTTTTTCATACGTCTTTTAAATCAAATCAAAGTTGCTTTCCAGACGGTATCCAAATTAGCATTTGGGGTTATGTGAAAACAGAAAAAAAAAAAAATATATATATATATATATATATATATATATATATTAATTAGAGAACTAGGCGCTTTGTCCTTCTAAAGGAAAGGATTCTGATGGAAAATGAGGGAGGACAGACCCTAGACTGGCCATCTAGACTGACAATTACTCTGGGATCTGCCTCTCAGCTTAAATCGGTAGTTGATTAAAACTGTGAATCCTAGAGCTTTCCTCGTACAGAGCTTTCCTCGGACCGGATGAGCGTCGAGGATCACCGTTGCTACCTTGAATCCAACCTGATGCCGACTGAGGAAAGTAAGGGCGCGTTTAGAACATTTTGCATTAGGAAACAATTTTTAACGAAATAGTTTTCTTTGTTTTTGTTTTACGAACAATTTCGAATATAAGAACACACAACCGTATTAATTTCTATTCCAGGGAATAGAAATGCGTTTCAGAAACTCGTATAATTTCGTTGTTTCTTTTAATTTTTAATATTTTTATTATATTTTTCCTTTTTTTTCTTATTTCTTTTTTTTTTCCTTCTTTCTCTTTGTGGCCGGTCGCTGGCCACAACGGCCATGGCCAAGGCCAGCCAAAAGGAAGAAGAAGAAGAAGAAGAAGAAGAAAAGAAATATAAGAAAAAAAGAGGAGAGAGAAAAATTGTTTATCGGAATTGTTTTTGTTTTTTTTTTTTGTAACCCGGAACTGGTGTATGTGACCCGATGAGCAAACTGCGGGATGATCTTGCGGAGGGCCCACCACCCCGACATCACGTGTAAAAATCCCTAGCAATGCCTCTGGGATTCGAACTCCTCCCTTTTGTGAGAGGAAGAGAGCCTGAGCCAACGCCACCATAGGCGGTGGTGTGTTTATTGAATTATTTTCGAAACAAGAAACAATTTTTTATTTCTTGTTTTAGTTCGAAATCTTTTCCTAACAAAAACCCAGAACAAAAGATAGATTTTTTGTTCTAACAAAAAGTTTTTACCAAACGCGTTTTTGTTCTTGCTTTTGTTCTAACAAAAGAACAGAAATTTTTGTTCGAGGAACAGAAACAAAATTTGCCAAACAAGCCCTAATTTTGTGATTATCTCATTAGCTCGACCCCACTTCTCTCTCTCTCTCTCTGCATGCCGATCACTCCCCATTTCGTCGCTGATTTGTTTCTTACCATCTATAAAGAAAGAAAGAAAGAAAGAAAAAAAACATGTAAATCATGCGTATAATCTGAATATTGAGGACGTACTGCATGCCAAAATGATTAAATCCATAATTCAAGAAATTGAAGAAACTAGGAAATTGCTCGACTGCCGGGTCTTTAGGCAACGCGCACTCCCCAAACGTACTATATATCTCCGTCCATTAGGCTTTCTAATTCCCAGCCCGGGCTCCTGACCGTCTTCTCCGACAGCAGCGACCAACAACACCGCGGCGCTGACGCCGCCCACCACCACCATGGCATCTCCTGTGCCGCCAGCTTCTTCCAGTTCCCCTATGCCCCCTTCGCCGGCATCTCCTTCGTGTCGTTCCACCTTGTTGAGCGGGCTCCTGGGGGGTTTTTGCGTTGGTGCGGTCGCGGCGGTGGTGCTGTACATATGTTGCGGGAGAAAAAAAAAGCAGCAGGATCCAACCCCCGGCGTTCCAACCCACCGCGTTCCAACCCCCAGCGCTCCTCAGACTTTCGGCATTCGCAGGTTCACTCTAAATCAAGTGAAAGAGTTCACTAAAAACTTCTTGGTAAAAAATCAAATCGGAAGAGGTGGTTTTGGGTGCGTGTACGAAGGTTTGCTTCCCAATGGGGAAGGGGGTCCAGACAAGGTGGCAGTGAAGCGACTAAATAGAGAAAGCCAACAGGGAGAACCTGAGTTCAAGACTGAGGTTGAAAATTTAAGCCGAGCCCATCACAAGCATGTCGTGTCTTTGGTTGGATGCTGCATAGAGGAGCATGAGCGCGTCCTCGTGTATGAGCTTGTGCCTAACAAAACCATAGAGTTCCACTTACATAGTGAGTTTGGATTTTCAGTACCAATTTATGCTATGCGCTTATTTGTTGCCCCCTCTCTTTCTTTATCAGTCTTATTGCATTTGGGGTTATGTGAAAAAAGAAAGGGACAACTAATCAGAGAACTCGGCGCTTTGTGCGTTTAATGGAAAGGATACTGATAGTAAGTGATCGTTTCAGAAAACAAACAGACCCTAGATTGGCCAAACAGACTGAAAATTGCTTTGGGGTCTGCCAAAGGACTAGCATATCTTCACGAGGATTGTAAGTTTCAGATTTACTTTTGCCTTTTCTATTTATTTAATCAATAGTTGATTAAAACTGTAAACCCTTGAGCCTTGCTCTTGTATACATGGGAAACATTCCTTGTGCAGGTAAGCCTAGGATCATACATCGTGATATCAAGGCAACTAACATACTTTTGGATGGTGACTATGAGGCAAAGGTAAAGTCAAACTCGTTTGATAAATTTAAGAGTCGGCATTTATATTTCCGACTTCAATTGGTTAACTCTCAGAGCAAATAGATTGCACCCCTTCTGAATTCTAAATGCTTTTCTCTCTTAGATTGCGGATTTTGGACTTGCAAAATGTATTACTGAATCAAAGACTCATGTGACTACTGCGGTGAAGGGCACCTTTGGGTAAGATTTGCTCCATTCGTATTTTGATTTGGAGGACTGAGATGTGAGCTGGCTATTAATCTATCTTAGATATTTCCAAATGTTTGTGAAATGAGCCATTGTTCGCTAGTTCATCTTGTGCTTCATTTGTTAAAGCACAGCCTTTTAGGTACTTCTGTAGCTTGACTAGTTCAAATATGTTACTGTTCAAATTTGTTGAAATTCAATTTATGGTCTTCTTGTAGGTATCTCGATCCGGAGTACCGCTGGACTCACCAACTAACGGAAAAAACAGACATTTATTCTTTCGGGATGGTGCTCTTGGAGTTGATCACTGGTCGCAGACCTACGGAATATATAGAGGGGTGTCAGGGTGGTCTGTATGACTGGGTAAGTCATGCAATTGTCATGTTCACAATTATAGAGAATTACGCCCTCATTTTTTTTCTGGGGTCCTGAAGGGGATTCGAACTTACAGGTGGGTTTTTATCATCCAAGTTCAATATTGAGATAGACTCACTGTTATGGTCATTACAGGTGTGGTCTCAGCTACAGATCCCACGATATCTGGAAGATGGAAACTTCAGTTCTCTTGTTGATCCTAGGCTGGGGAACGCTTATAACAGCGAGGAGATGGCTCGTATGGTGCGATGCGCTGTCGCTTGTGTGTATCATATTTCGAAGGATCGACCGAAGATGAGTACGGTAATATTTTTAGTACCTGGAGCTTAATCTTTCTTGAATAGATGCCGCTTGCGGTTCTTTTTGTTCATTGACTCATGTCTAGTTCATTTAAGATCTGTTGAGGTTACCTGGAAATAGCGCCAACACGTAATGTGACACGACACGACATAACATGCCGACACGTCATTTATCAAAAAATTGAATATTCCAACATATTGGGACACGTTGTATATTAAATATATATTTTTATATATACGTGATAAATTATCATTTTTAATTCACAAACAAATAAATAATAATAAAGAGTATAGCATGAATTTACAATAAAAATATTAATTCACCATTTGTTAATATCATTCATTATTTCAATTTAGCAAATTTAATTCCATTTAATCCATAAAACTTGGAGGAAAAAAAAAATCAATCCACATTCCTAGACTTGTGTGTCGAGCATGTCGGAAGGGAAGAGGAAAAAATAAATTTGGGAGTGAATTGTGTGTCACCGGGGAAGTGAGTCGAAAAAAGAAGAGAAGACTATTTTTTTTCCCATTTTATTATTTTTAATATTTTTTTTTTATTATTTTTACATATATATTCGATCCATCATTTATTGAAAATTTATATAATTGATCCTGTACGTATCGGAATAACATGTTGGAATTCCGGACTCGAGTTTCGAAAAGTATCGCAAGAGTTGATCAGATGTTGAATTTTCGACACGTGTCGTTAATTTTGTGTCAAAAGAGATGTCGGATAGTGTTTGACGTGCGTTCGACACAATACGAAGACTTTGGAGAATATAGTTGTCTCATGGGAAATAGGAACTCTGACGATCAACTTTTGAAAAAATTGAGCAGATTGTTCGTGCGCTCCAAGGACATCCAGATCTTCCTCAATCTCCTACCCATCTTCATTATCGGGAGGGGCCCGGGCCGAGCTCGGACCGCGGCACCAGCCGAGGCGTCGAAATGTCCACAAAGACGCCATTAGGTAACCAGAAAAACGGCAGCAGCCATCACAGAGAGCCTACACCTGGCTCGAGGGGAGCGGGTCCTAGCCGCCCTACAACCCAAGATCGGGAGAAGCGAAAGACGTAGACAATCAAGGTTTCAGCGGAGGCGCTCTCGAAGCTCCTTGTTAACGCTTCACCGTGGATGGCAAGACAGGCATTTGATTTTCAAGCATTGACTTCGATAATTTGGTTATTTGGGATTTAAGTTTATTTTGGAGTGGATGGACAGATGCTACTATTGTTTGCGGTAGGTTGAAGGGAATCATGTCAGAACCCAAAGATTATTTTTAAATTTTGGTAGCGTCGGGTGAAATCGTAGTCGATCAATGCGCTGACGTCTTTGGTCGTGTGCTGATCTTAGATGTTGATGTCGGTTGATTTTGTGATGGCGACTGCACGTGAAGGTTTCTTCGAAATCAAGACTAAACACCAAGAGCGTTTGACAAAATATTATCTTTTGAAGTTCAGTTAAATTGAAGGGTGATAATATTCTTTGATGATTAGGAGGGTCTGGACGGTATATATGAAGGATCTCTGGTCAATTTGTTGCCAACCTTATTAGGTATCATTGCAAGCTTTATTTGGTAATTAAATTACCAAATCTGCCTCTTTCTGGTACTTTTAGAGTTAGCCTCTTTATAAAATTAGATGGGTCAAGAAGGCATGTGAAATTCGTTCTCTCTTCGGACATCCGGACGGCGGAATTCTTTTTCATCGTAGTACGTTTCGTTACCTACTCTGCCAAATGACATAAATCTCCACCCTCACTTGAGATAATCAATATACAAAAAAGGTGGGTCTAAGGTAATATGCGAGGAGAAATAAAAGCACATTCGAATTAAGGACGGCGAAATACTTTCACTTCGTTTATGTCGAACGATCTCCGAAGGTAGAGGTGTCCACCCTGAAAAAATGAAATGCGAACCATGTAATTTCTTTTACCTCGCATTTACTTTACGGTCTCATTGTGTCGTTCAATGTGCCTCTTCTTTGTGGCCCTACTTCCGTTGAACGGTGAATAATGTGAAATTTGGGTCAGATGGGGGCAAATTCCTTGGATTCTTTCAGGCAAAGCGTGAGTGCAGTGAAATTCAATGGCAATGTTATTATCAACAGGTGATGGACTTAATCAATGAGGATTAAATTTGGTGAAAACAGGAAACATCAATGAATAAATTAATCAACAACTTGAAGGGAATCAACAATTTGTTAGACGATTTATCATTAGTAATATGTTATCGACCAGAAACTTTCACCAATTGACAAGGTTCTCGACACCGGCATGGAATTGTCATTTAGTGGAGTTGATATTTGTGAATCTGTAACGTCTTATAAATAACCATTACTAGATGATAGGAGACGGTGGATATAATATGATTCCTTGAGTCACACATAGTATTAGTAAATTATTTGTTCATTCAAATTAACATTCGATCGTGAGTAACATATGCTCACATTACATTCTTTTAGAACTCCTTACAACCAATTGAAGAGCTCCATGTTCCCTACAATTTGTTTTGTCGCTTTCTACTTTGGCTCTTTGCTATAAAGCTGCTAATTTGGAATCTTTTATTATTATTATTTTTTTTTTTTGCTTCTTTATTTAATCCAAAAAGCAAATGTCACGGATGAAAAAATTATGGGAAAATTTTAAATAAGGCTCTGAAGTGGAGCCTTTTCTCAAAAAATGATTCAAAGTGAATATTGTCTCGAATAAAGACCTAAAGTGACTAGGTTAGTATTCAATAAGGGCATGAACTTGTTTTTTGGCCAGATCCTCGCCGGATGGCTTTTTCCGCCAAGTAGGGTGTGGGCAATTTTGTCCTAAAAAATCCAACTCAGTAAGAATAGTGATTACAATCCTTGAACAAACAAAAATCTCAAATTGAACTCTCATTAGCTCTTCGTGAAATCGTCTAGTCCTCAAATCCATTGCCCAATAGCAAATTGATCCTCCCCTTGAAAATTTGTCACCTCGAGCTCCATTACCAATTAGAGAAGCAGGAACATCAATTCCATCTAATGAGTTTAGAGGGGCAAGGGTTCCTCAATTCCATCTCAAGTCCTTCATCCATGCCAAATACCTCCTCGTTGTCACGAACCCTATCCTCATCAGCAGGTGCGTGCATCCATTTCTTAGCATCGAAGACAAGAAGAAAACATAGTAGAATAGAGAATCGACGAACTTAGAGTTCAAGCATCGAAGGCTTGACGATTTTACAAAGAACTACCGAGAGTTCAATTTCGGATTTTTGTTTGTTCAAGGATTTTAAGCATTTTTACCTTGCTGGGTATTTTTGGACAAAATTGCCCACGCCCTACCGCTGGAAAAAGCCGTCCGACAAAGATTTGGCCGGAAAATAAGTTTGGGCCCTTATTTAGTATTAACTTAATAACTTCAGATTTTTATTTGAGGTAATGTTCACTTTGGATTTTTTTTGAAAAACCAATTTTACTTTCCCTTTTTTGAAATTTTTCCAAAAATTATTGAGTAGGCGTGCATTACTACGTCAGCATGTCTCGTGCCTTTGACTGATTTTGAGAGAGAGAGAGAGAGGCCGTGGGAACTACCCGTGGATTCATGGCTGACCGCTTGCAGCTTTTTTTACATGTTTGGATAGGTTTTCTTTTCTCATTTTTTAGATTCTATTTATTCTATTTTTTTAACATCAAAATATGTATATTTTGCCAACATCGATGATTCTCTCTATTATTATTATTGTTTGATATGGCGACATGCAAAAATAATGCAGACGTTTCCTGTTTAAAAAATAAACGTGCCTTATGTTTAATTAAAGGCGAAAAAAATCATTTTCCCCTAAATTTTAATTAATTAATTTCGGCCTTGCAACATTGACCAATGGACCATTCCAAAAGGAGGAGTAGTTTGACTTCTAAAGAAGTCACCTGCCTTCATTTGATTGCTGGATGTGCCCTACACTAGGACCTAGGTATGTCGTTGGAGTAGTCCTCTCAAGATGCTTGGAAATAGAATAGGGGGCATTCTTGTCTTTTAATAATTACTGTAGTAGAACTACCGAGAAAATATATATCATTAAAGAATTTCCATAGCCTTTTTTTTCTTTTTTCTTGTTTTTTTCTGAAAAAGGATAAATAGGTTTTTGCTTTTTCTCCTTCTCTTGGTTCTTATGATCAAAGTCTTCCTCCTTGCGAAAGCACATATGCAAATGTCATATTCGACTGCTTCATTAATTTGTCGATCACAAATCTTAGTATCATGTAAATGAGATAAAACATGATTGTATGCTATTTCCTACGAACTATAAATTCATAATATGTTTGGAGCTTAGCTACTCAAAAGATTCCTTTTCATAGCAAGGTAAACACAATTTGACATGTAACATACAAATAAAAATAAAAGACTACAACCGTTTTTAGCACGCCCACCAAAAGTACAGTAATTCTTTCCTTGATTGAAATTTTTTTATAAAATTTGCTATAGCATTTTAAATTGTTAATGCATGACACAAAAGGGAACAACTTATCCAAATTGCAAATTTATCGCGAAGTAGGATATGCAAATATAGGGCTACGCGGTGAACATGAGAGTTGATTTGAGATAAGTTATTAACAAATCGCTTGTTGACACTTGAGTCTTGTTAATCACCTGTTGACACTTGAATCTTTATACAGATAGTTGAATATGCATTCAATTTTTTAATAAATAATATAGAATAGAGAATAAAAAACAACAATGATCAATGAAAGATCCACCTATGGAGTCCAGCCACATTCGTTCCGCTTGGGCTTAACGCAGTCCAGCCCCATCACCTCAAATTCACAAATACAGCACTCAATTGCTTTGGCTCCGGATTTCAGTTACAGGACTGAAGTTTCTTTTTATGGAAGTCAAATCTTCTCCTCAGCAAGCGCAACCTCCATAGACGAAGCTCTTTTCGCTTCGCCGCCGCCAGTCTCAAGCTCGATTGCAGGAATCCATCCACGACTCGCTCTCGTCGCACCACCAAAACCAATAGGATCCCCATCGACCAAGTTGAAATTTGCTCATCCTGACATGTTTAATAACGGAATCGTCACCTACTGTCTCCTTTCTCCTAGAGAAGTTGTATGAAAAGCCGAAGCTGAAGGGGAGAATAACGCTTGTCCTGTCACGAACTGGATAGTGAGTGGCCAGCACGATGGGCAGACTTACCGGACCAAAAGAAACGATCAATCTCGTTCACGGCAATGGACTCGGCGATGATCCAGTAAGACAACACATAAGAAGGCAGCAAAACAGAGCATAGATCAAGAGGCAAAATCTAGAATGAATCTAAAATTTAATAGTAGAGTTCAATCAGGAAGAAACAACCTGGTTTGTGCTATGGCAATTCATGGTGACGGGACAAAGACCAACGGTTACTCAGCGACACTCCAGTAAAGTCTCGGTAGATTTGGCACAACGATTCAGTGACGGTGTCCGTGAGGCGACCAGCACGTTGTGGTTCGGCAATAGCGGTGGCTCAGACGGGGATTGAACAAAGGTGCTGAGGAGGAAATGATTAACTTCTTCAAGGGGGTAAACAAACGCCAGCAGAAGCAACATGAATGCCACCGTAGCTCTAATGTAATGTGCTTATAGACGAACTGAGAATCCATCATCTTCTCTTGAACTGTATACAATTAGAGAACCGGACTACTAAACCCCTTCGGGGACATCTTCACATGACATGCTCTCTTGCAAAGCAACGCCTTGCAAACTCAGCAAACCTTTGAGCTCGAGTAGCAATGAAGCTATTGCTTCTCAAATTCAAAGCTTCAAGTCCCCATGAGATTACCGATACTTGCAGGAGCTGAACTCGACAACGGATTACCTTCAAGAGGCAAAATCTCCCAAACCTCCGAATTCGCCTACGGATTAAGAAACCTTCCAAGTAACTCCATTCCCTTCGAGATCAAGCATTTGCCAAGAACTACAGTTTCGGATCTCAGGAGAAATGGCTCCCCCTAAAAGAGTCATTCCTCGTGGTTTGATGAGCTCGGGACAATCATGAGGTACCGATTCGGTGCGACGTGGAACTGCACGTCGTTGATGGAGCTTTGCATGCATATTGTTTTTGTGAAATTTGAGCAATTGTTCCAAAAGTGAACTGGATCATTCTGTTCAGCTATAAATTGGATTGCCGGAACAATCTCTTTTTTTCCTTTTCCTGCCTAAAATAAAAATAAAATACAATAAAAAAAATGATGGGAAAATGAGCCGGAAAAATATGAAAAATTGTTAAAAAAGTCTTACACATATTGTACTTTTTTGCTAATTGAATTCATTCAGCCAAATTTGATCGGAAATTATTGATGTGAACGTTGGTTGTGTTATATAGACGGTCAATGTTGACAAAGACAATTTTAAATAATATTTTAATAATATTTAATTTTTTATTAATTTTCTCTTTTCCCCATTTTCTCTTCTCTTTCCTTTTATTTTCTTTTTTTTTCCCTTTCTCCCTACACTGGCCGCCACCAAGCCTCGTCAATGGCTGACAGAGGTTGTCAACCTTAGGTGAAGAACGGCCCACGCTCACCAGATCTAGGCAAAATTAGTCAAAATGACTCAATTGACAAAAAGTGAACAAGTTTGTGATTTAATTGGCAAAATTGAAAGGTTTAAGACTAAATTGATAAAGTGCCATAACATTAAGATTTTTGAACAATTTTCCATGAGAATTCTAAATGAGGACTCAATTAGCAAAATTTTATATTGACGAGGCCTAGTAGAGGGAGAAAGGGAAAATGAAAAGAAAACAAGAAAAGAAGAAAAGGAGAAAATGAAAATTAATAAATAATTAAAAAAAACATTAAAACATTTTTAAAATTGTTCACGTCGAGCTGGTATGCCATGTAAGATTGCCTGCGTTTATATCAATGATTTATGGTCAAAATTGGATGGATTGACTCAATTGGCAAAAATTAAAAAAGGCTTAGAAACTCTATTGGCGAAATTAAAAGGTATCGAAGTCAATAGATTTTTGACTTTTTGAACAATTTTCTCAAATTCTTATAAGTTAATTGAATTAAAATGAATTGGCCAACATTGCGAGAGACAATGATTTGGGAGAACCCGTGGCGATTGAGAATCATTCGCCCTCAACTCGACATTTCCACTAATCCCGTATTCCCTCAACTCCCATTCGGAAGGGTTGCAACAATAACCAAATGCCCAATCATATCTCTAAAGATCATGTCTTTCTCAAACTAATACTTAAATATCTTAAAATATTCAATTAGACCCAGGTCATACGCAAGAGAACTAAGCAATGTTATTTCTCCTTACCAATTCGGTGCTGTATATTACTGTTAACCTTTTCTTTTCCTTTTTGGTCAAAAGAATTCAACACATCTAATTCAAAGAAATTAACCACCCTAACTTGGGCCTTAAATAGGAAAAAGTAAAATTGGGATTGAACACATCTTCTGCCCGATTTTGCTTAATTCGTGCTGCTAATGAACCCAACATGGTCCGAAGGTCCAGGTGAGTTGATCACTCAAATTGGTCAATGTAGCTGGCGAAGAAAAGATTGGGGCTTTGGCTCGTGAAAATGGAGTCTTATCATTGGAAGACAGCACAGGTATGTTTGGATTTCGCAAAGCAATTTGGGTAGCCGCTTTGAGTTGTAGGATTCGAAATAGTAGGATTTGAGCTCAAAGAGCAATAGGGGTAATCAACTACTTCTTCTTAACTTGTGAAACAGTAGCTTAATTTTCGAGCTACCGATAAGCAAGCTTTGAGTATATGTACATAAGATTACGAATTCAAAAGGTCTAAATCATAAAATGAAGAGGAGGACCACATGCACATGAGATTTTGGCAAACACTATAAAATTAATATCTGACACATTTTCTCTTGCAGGAACGGTATAGAAAGGAGGGGACTAGTTTTATATTGGAAAATGAGAAAGGTAAAAGTCTGTGCGATGGCTTAAAAGCATGTCGTTAGCGACCCTAGTCAATAACTTAAGTGCGATGTGGACCAGCACACTTTGCCTATGAAGTAGCGGGGAAGGTGGTTTGATGGTGATCAGCACTGGATTGCGATGCGGACCCAACACAAAAAGTCACTCGAACACGACAGAAAACTCCTCATTTTGTCGATTTTTCAAATGTTCTTTCTCCTCTCGAGACGCCAACATGGACAAGGGAACGGGCAGGTGAGTCGCCATGGATGGCGACAGCTGCATGCAAATAGGGTTCCTCAAAGCTGCGCAAGAGGCCGTCTAGATGCTTCGTATAATTATTATCTTATGATTACTTGAGGGAGGAATCTTGACAAGTTCACAATTGTGTGGAGTAAAAGAAGGAAGTTTGTCGAAGTTTCAAGATTTGATTGATGGGGGAGTAGCCATCGACAGAGATTTGTTTCTGTGTTCATGATAAAAAAAAATTGGGGGCAAAGGGTCTTGGAAGGAGGAAGTTTAGGTACTAATCAGATCTAAGCTCTCTTATTAAACGTCAAAGACTCTTTCCGCCTTCTCCCAAGCACAATTACGGGAAATTATTTAAAAAAAAAAAAAACAAGACGAGACTGTTATGGAATGACATTAATGGATTTGGAAATAAAAAGCGAATTTGGAAGGTTGCATTTAGTGAATAAGCTCAATTGGACTGAGTCGGAAAGGAAGTGTGAAGATAAGAGAGCAATAGCAGCAAACTTGGGCGTCCCATGCCATGTGATAGGTCTAAAGGAGCTAAGCTGCTTTGATTGACCTTCATTTCTTCAAAGATCTTTGGCCGAAGCTGTATTTTCTTTGGTTAGTGATTTTTGGTGTAGTTTTTGGCAAAATAACTTAAAAGTTTTTTTCTTAAAGAAAAGGGAAAAATAAAAGGAACTACTGTTCATCATATCCAAGGGCTCAAGCAAAGGCTCAGAGGGCTGTTGCGAGCCCAGGAGAGGGCTTCGAGATCAAGCAACCAAGGTGCAGCTATGCCGGGGTTGTATCAACGCTTGACCATCGGCAACAATCGACTCTCGACCATGAGCGATGATGCGTGGCCTCGAGATCTCACCGAATAGTCAAGAGCAAGCGTGATGTCCGAGATGAACTGGGCGAAGACCCAAGCACGGTGGCCTTCAGTAGAGACCTAAGCGTAGTAGAACTTCAACAGTCGGACAAGATGACTAGTCACAAGCTAGGGCGAGACTAGAATATATAAGTATTAGTGGGGAGCAATTTTGGAAGGAAAAAATCAGTAACCTTAAAAGCTGCCTTCTGAAAGTGCCTGAAGGCAGCAAGTGGAGATTTTCCTTAGGCTTTCAGCTTAGTACTTGCATTTCTTCAAAATGATCCCAAAAATAAAAAATAAACGGTTAACCAAATGTTATTACTTTTTCTCAAGAGACATTGAGGGTCCAAAGTCCCTAAGGAAACATAAACCAAATGCACTCCTTGGTGGGTTCACATGTGATTTCTCGTATCAAGGGAAGGTTATTAGTGTTGTACATGAGGAAAGATAAACCAAATGCACTCCTTGGTGGGTTCACATGTGATTTATCGTACCGAGGGAAGGTTATTAGTGTTGTACATGAGGAATAAGGCAGAATGAAGCTGAGAGGGTATGATGGGACAAGCAGCCGTATTTAGCATACTCGATGCCATGTCTCAGGCCGGTGCTCTGTTGTTGGCAGCAATTGGAGAACGGGATGGTAGTTGGAGGCAATATGCAAGCTTAGAGCTCTCAATGGCAGCAAAATCGCTCCCAAAAGTCTCGAAATGAATCAAGGAAGGATGTACAACTAGAGAGTTAATAACAGACAATGAACCTGACCTTGCTATGTGGGAAGCCACAATGAATGAAAATACATTGCAGACTTGTCGTGAAGACATCAGTCAATAATAGATTGTGAAGTATCATGATTACATGAATCAATACAAGTTATCATGCCATAAGGATGCTAGTTGACTTGAAAACCTGCTAGAAAAAAAAGGATTAGGTACAAATCTCATTCTCATATGATCAAGTTTATACTCTCCGTGACAAGTCTAGGATTACTTAGGATGTGCATGATAACTATACTATTTTTAACTATAACTATTTTTTTGTTATCAAGAACAAATTTAAAACAGAAATTTATTTAGTAATGTGATTTCATTTTTTTTTTTATATCTAGGACAAATTTTTAGTCCAAAAATATGTTTGAAACATAAACGAGAAGCAAAAATTTCTACTTCTATATTTCCAAAATAAAAATGAGAAATACAAACTCTTTCATCGCTTGCCCTCGCTACTAACCAGCCACCAACCTACCGTCGCCAGTTGCTGTCCACTGTTGCCATTCAAGAATGAAAATTTTATATCATTATCAAACGAATTTTTATTCCAATAATAAAAATTTATATTGTTATCAAATGCATATTTTCTTCAAAAATGTGTTCAGAGAATAGAAATAAAAAATCTATTTTGGAATAAAAATTAATTTTTGAAATATAATAGTTATCATTTGTGCCCTTATTAAGTGGCTAGAGCTAGTCATGTAAACCACCTTCTTTATCCTTTTTCTAGACCAAAGCATCGTGAAAACCAACCTAATGGGGCTTGGGTACATCTTCTGGCCGATTGTTCTCGATTCCTGTTGTCAATGAATCCAACAAGGTCCGAATATTCTCTGGGCCCCAGTAGCCCACGCGACTTGATTACCCAAATTGGTCTACGTGACTGACGAAAAACGAATCGGGGCTTTGGCCCATGAAAATGGAGTCATATCATTGGAAGACGACACAAGTATGTCCGGATTTCAGAAAGCAACTGTGGTAGCCTGCTGTGAGTTTTAGGATTTGAAATGGCAGGATTTGAGCTCAAAGAGCGATGGAGGTAGCTACTTCTTGATATGCGAAACGTTGGCTTAATCTCGAGCGATTTGATCAGTAGCCTTTGAGTAAAGTGCACACGAGATCACATATTCAGAATGTCTGAATCACAGGGCGAAGAGGATCACACGCGCATAACATTTTGGCCAAACCCTATAAAATCGACACATCCTCTGTCTAGATAGAAGGATGAGAGTCTGGCCAACACACAAAAAGTTCTCACACTAATTAAAGGACAAAAACCTCCGAATTATGCCCATTGTAATACATTTACTCTAACACAATAAATCTCAAATGTGTACCTATGTGACACATTCACCCCTCCATCAAAGTTCTATCTATGAGCTCTGTTAAAAATCTACCTACTTTGACATTGGAAAGCAAACGGTATTGACATGATACTCAATAACTTAGTGATATAAAGATTGATGTTATTTTTGTTGAAAATTTTTTTATGTAACAAAAAAAATTATGATAAATATGTCACAGTTGGTATAATTTGTGATTTTTGATGTTACAAATAAAGTTTACAATATATATATTACGATGAGTAAAGTTTGAGAATTTTAATGACTTTTTCCCTTAGTTTAAAGCATGCCATCGGAGAGACTGATCCATTATAAAGTATTTGCTCGTGAAAGTATTTCGTGCAAGTACGATTGGCTTTGTTTCTTTGCGTGCTCCCAGCAACACAATGCACAAAACGCGCAAAATGGCAAAACCCCTTGATGAAAAGCATTTTAGGGGAATGGCTTTATTTTTGTGAAATTCTAAATGTAAATGAACATGTCAATTTGCTTGTCGAACAAATAAAATGATGAGAAATGATATCATCTCATAGAGATTAATGATTAACAAACTAGTTAAATATGAAAAATGGACTTATCCTAAAATATATCTGATAAATCAAAATAGAATTGAGAATGTATTAAAATTGACAATCTTAGAAGCAAAATTTAAAAACTAAATATAGTTAATCAATCAAATAAATATGTTAAAAATCCAATTTTACTATAACTACTAGATATGAATTTCAAATCATTAAGCATACACAAACATTATCAAACATGTGATAGCAAAATTTTCTAATATATTTATTATCCTATCTCTAACTATATCGTAGACCTATTTGGTTTATTAATCCATAATATATCTATATGAATTTAAATAAATGTAAGTGTATTAAAATATGTTAATATTCCCGATTTTACAATGGATATTTTGGACCACATTATCATTAAAAGCCAAGCAAATAATATGATATATCTCTATCCACATATAATTTGGAGTTATATATTATAATGAGTAATTGCATATTATTGCTTTTCGATCTTAAACATGCACTTTAGATTATTCAAATGGTGATTGCTTGTTTAAAAGCATTAAGTACGGTAATATATAACTCACGTAAATGAAATTACTTGCAGAACATAAAAGCATGAAATTTGTATCATTATAATCATATTACACTGAGCTCTAACAAAAGAAAATTAGAATATAATAGAAGAAAAAAAAGAAAATATGAATTAAACCCAGCGTCTTGAATCAAATAACAAAAAAATTTGTCATTTTTTTTTTCAAAATATTTGAAAAACTCTAAGAACAAGAAAAAAAAATCTAAAACTAAAACCTAGCCGTCCCCCAAGCTCTCAAAATAGGATAATATCCAAGACTCCTGACATAAGAAATTACTTATCTTTTTGCGTAAAATTGGGAAATAAATCACAGAATTCCCGATTTGCATCCACTTTCTAAGGCTTTTGTGGGTGACATGACATCATCTTTTCCTTCTTTTTGTTATTTTTTCTTGTTTTCTCCATGTCTCATTATGATGCATGAGTAAATAGAGAGAAATTCAGATATTTTCTCATTAAAAATAACATTATTTGTTGCACAAAATAGATAAAATAACTTTAACTTAGTATACGTTAGCAACACGTTAATAGAGCTATCGAAAGTGAACTTCCAAAATAGGAAAAAAAGTCACCAAAAAAAAAAAAAGCTCTAAACTATGCCAATTACAACACATTTACTTTAAATTTTAATTGTGAGACAAAAAATCCCAAAATTTATATTTATATGACATATTTTTCTTAGATTATTTAACTTAAATTTTGAGGTAAATATATCATAGGGATATAAATTTAAGATTTTTGTGTCATAAATTTTTTTGATGTAAATGTATTAGGGATAACCGAAAAAAAATTGAGGTAAATATGACCTAGAGTTTTCAGTGATTTTTGCTCTCTAAAATATTGAATTGTTCGAATATCAAAATTATTTTTCCTCTTGCTTTTGGCTTTTTCCTAGGGCCCGGGTTGAGCTAATCTAGAATCAAAATTTTCTTTTATTATTATTTGTTATTATTATTATCTTTTGCTTTTCTTTTATTCAGTCAAAACAGCGAAGGTCATGACTCTAATTATGGTAGGCCGGGCCATTCAAAGGACAAAGCACCCCCCTCTGTCTCTCTGTCCAATTATTGCGGCATCGCCTTCTTCTTTCTACTGGGACAACAACTCTCTCCTTCGCCTCCATCCTATAAAGCATAAAGCACCGACACTCTCCAAAAATTTTCGTATCGTGTCCGATATTTCGACAAGTGTCCAATATTTTCTGACACTCTCGACACTCGGTCAACAAGTGTTGAAAAAATTCGACACATTATCAACTTTTCTGACACTCTTCAACACTCGAGTTGAAATTCCAACATACGAGTTTTTGATACGTGATTCCAATATCAATGTCAATTTTAAATTTTTTTAATAAATGAGATGTCAAAATGTATATATGTGAAAAAATAAAACACAATAATAAAAATAATAAATGGAGAAATAAGAAAATTTTAGTTTTCTCTTTTCTTTGACTCCCACTTTCCGTGATACATAATTCACCCCTTAAGTTTTTTTTTTTTTTCTCTTCCGACATTTCTAATGTGTGAGTCCGGAACGTCGATTGCTCATTTTTTTCTCCAAACTTTATGAATTATTAGAATAGAATTGAATTTGTCAAATTGAAATAATAAATAATATTAATAAATAGTGAATAATACTTTTAGTGTAAATTCATTCTAGGCTTTCTTAATTATTTATTTATTTTTGAATTTGAATAAAATTAATTTGATTGAAATGATCATAAAAATAATATATAACGTGTCTCAACGTATCGGAATTCTTTGTTTTTTGAGAAAGAACGTGTCGGCATGTCGTGTCGTGTCGTGTCGCGTGTCAGTGTCGGTGCTACTTAGCCTCCATTCCCACTGATTTGTACACGTTCTCCCTTGACCAAATAGGGCTCAATCAATCGGTAAAAATCTCTCATTCGGTCCGTCCGTCCGTCCCTTCATTAATTCATCAATCGATCAAGATTGAATCAAATCACAAATACCCTTTTTAGGGCCTTGCCGATCTGCCTTTTTATTTTAAGTGAACGAACGAAAAGGTAGCTGGGAAGACCGATCCCGTCGAGGAAAAAAAAAAATTTACGTCGGCTCTTTTCTCGTGCGTGTGGGTGTTCCCTCTTGAAAATTGCTTAGATCGGGGAGCGATTTCGAGGATGGTAGATGCCGGGTGCGGGTAGAAGGACTCAAATCGACGAGAAAAGAACTCCAAACCCTAATTATTTTGCTGGGTCAAAAGATCGGGGATCGTCGAGAAAAAGAGCGAGAAAGGGGATGCAGGAGGAGTTTGAATGAGAGAAAGGAGCGCCACGTGTCGTCCACTGAATGGGGCCAAATTATTCTATATTCTCTGAGAGAATGTCAGATCACAGTACCAAACCCCAGGGGGAAAATATTGGGGTCTTGGCTATAATAATAGGAAAGTGAGGGCTACAGCTCAATTGTGGTACCCACAAAGCCCAGACTCCGACCAGTATTCTATTCACGGGCTTTTCATTTAATAGTGCATTGATTTGTGAAATTTCGCGACACCACTCTCGGCTCATCTAAAAATATAAACAACTAAAAAATGATTGGATTATATCCTCTAATGTACTATGATAATATCAATCTATTTTAAATTATAAAAAAAATTAAATTATAAATTATTTGGAAGTTTACTTTTTCAAGAAACACTAGCAAAGTCCTAATCTGCTATATAAAGATATAATTCAGATCTTCCATTAACCAGAGCCTCTTCGCCTTTTCCTCGCTCCTAGAGGCACCGCTCCTTTCTGGGTTGGCTATACAGTGATGGCTTTCTCAGAGGCACATATGCACGGAGAAGAAGGGGGTTATGGGCAGGTGTACTGCGGAGTCCCTGTCACCGGGGAAGAGGTGGCAGTGAAGCGACTGAAGGCGGTGGGCGGACGGGGAGAGCGTGAGATGCTGACTGAGGTTGAAATAATAAAGCCAGAGTTCATCACAAGCATGTTGTCTCTTTGCCTGGATACTACGCAGCCGGGTCCGAGAGCATCCTCGTGTACGAGTTGGTGCCCAAGACTTCCACTTGCATGGTGGGTCTGAATTTTCAATATGACTATAATTGTCGTCCCCATTTCTTTGGCTGCCTTCGGCAACCACTTTTGAATTTTTCCCATCTTCTTTTGGCTGCCTTTGGCAACCATGGCACTATTCTCAACCAAAGGTATTGAGCTAGCCTACGGTTGAGAACAATCCTGTAATGCGCATTAGCTTTGCAGTGGGCATTTTACTTATTCTCACTACCTCAGGCAAGGTTGACTACTATATCAGTCTACCCAATGCTAACTAGGGAAAGTTAGCGTAGTGGCAATTTTCACCACCATGAGATCACCAAATTCCCTATTTATGTTTGTTTCTCGATAGAGAAGGAATACAGAAAACGTCTCCCACCCTAGGGCGGATCTCCCGCCTGAGGAGCCTTTTAAGGACTTGCATAGGTCTAATACAACTTTAATGTCATCCCCTCTTCTTTTGGCTGCCTTGGGCAACCACTTTCTCGATATTTTTTATTGCTAGCGAGTCAAATCTATTGCTAAGGTTGCGCAACCCCACTAGCGATAGAGGAGGAGACAACTAGCTATGATTTTAAAAAAAAAAGGCTATGATCTACATAGAGAAATTAAGTTAAAGATGCCGATTTACCTCTAAATGGGAAGGATTTAAATCTCAATCCATATTGTTTAAATCCGATATACAAAGATAAGCAAAAATATCAAGTCAAATGAAAGAATAAGTTCAATTGATAGTTGTTAATTCATCAATCATTATAGACGAGATTAACAAAAGCATAGAGTAAGAGATGTAGAAAAAGAGATCAATTAATCATTTGTGATGTCTATCTATTCCTTAATTTCGAATTAAGTGATTTATTAGATAATTCTCGAGTATATTAACATTAAAATAATAAAATAGTAAGAAATTCGAATCAGTAATTTTATAAATAAGTCTACGTAGACCGTACATAGAGGCCTGCCAAAATGGAAGATCTGGACGGCCTCATCTTTTGCATGACCAGCTCCCATCACATTCCTCGGAATGAAAATATAAATCGAACATTTCTTCGTGAGAATTGGGGTTTACATTTGTCTCGATGGCGAAGGATTTCGGTCCTTTTTTCTCTAACAAAAATAGCAAATCTTCTTTACAAGTGTGATTTTTTCATACGTCTTTTAAATCAAATCAAAGTTGCTTTCCTTTGATGTCTTATTTCGGTATCCAAATTAGCATTTGGGGTTATGTGAAAACAGAATATATATATATTAATTAGAGAACTAGGCGCTTTGTCCTTCTAAAGGAAAGGATTCTGATGGAAAATGAGGGAGGACCGACCCTAGACTGGCCATCTAGACTGAAAATTACTCTGGGATCTGCCTCTCATCTTTATTGAATCGGTAGTTGATTAAAACTGTGAATCCTAGAGCTTTCCTCGGACCAGATGAGCGTCGAGGATCACCGTTGCTACCTTGAATCCAACCTGGTGCCAACTGAGGAAAGTAAGGGCGCGTTTGGTAAAGTTTCTGTTCCGGGGAACAATTTTTTAACAGAAATAGTTTTTCTTTGTTTCTGTTCTCGGGAACAATTTCTGAATATAAGAACGTGCAACCGCAAAAAATTTCTATTCTAGGAATAGAAATGCGTTTAAAACTCGCATAATTTCATTGTTTCTTTTAATTTTTCAATATTTTTATTATATTTTTCCTTTTTTTCTTATTTCTTATTTCTTTTTTTCCTTCTTTATCTTTGTGGCCGGTCGGCGGCCACGCGGCCATGGCCAAGGCCGGCGACTAGCCAAAAGGAAGAAGAAGAAGAAGAAAAGAAAGAGAAGAAAAAAAAGAGGAGAAAGAAAAATTGTTTATCGGAATTGTTTTTGTTTTTTTTTGACCGGGGGAATCCCGTACAACCGACAGCCGGCGAGCAAACCTTAGGGTGACGCTAGCGGAGGACCCACCACCCTGACATCACGTGTAAGAATCCCTAGCGACGCCTCTGGGATTCGAACTCCTCCCTTTCGTGAGAGGGAGAGAGCTCGAGCCAGTAACGCCACCATAGGTGGTGGTGTGTTATCGGAATTATTTCTAGAAACAAGAAACAATTTTTTTATATTTCTTGTTTCCGTTTAAATCTTTCCAAAAACAAAAAATCCCGAGAATAAAAGATAGATTTTTTTGTTCCCCTAACAAAAGTTTACCAAACGCGTTTTTATGATTCTTTTGTTTCCGGAACAAAAGAACAGAAATTTTTGTTCCGGGAAACAGAAACAAAATTTGCCAAACAGGCCCTAATTTTGTGATTATCTCATTAGCTCGACCCCACTTCTCTCTCTCTCTGCATGCCGATCACTCCCCATTTTGTCGCTGATTTGTTTCTTACCATCTATAAAGAAAGAAAGAAAGAAAGAAATAACATGTAAATCATGCGTATAATCTGAATATTGAGGACGTACTGCATGCCAAAATGATTAAATCCATAATTCAAGAAATTGAAGAAACTAGGAAATTGCTCGACTGCCGGGTCTTTAGGCAACGCGCACTCCCCAAACGTACGATATCTCCGTCCATTAGGCTTTCTAATTCCCAGCCCGGGCTCCTGACCGTCTTCTCCGACAGCAGCGACCAACAACACCGCGGCGCTGACGCCCACCACCACCATGGCATCTCCTTTGCCGCCAGCTTCTTCCAGTTCCCCTATGCCCCCTTCGCCGGCATCTCCTTCGTGTCATTCCACCTTGTTGAGCGGGCTCATGGGGGTTTATGCGTTGGTGCGGTCGCGGCGGTGGTGCTGTTCATATGTTGCGGGAAAAAAAACAGGCAGCGGGATCCAACCCCCCAACCCCCGCCCCCCCGCCCCCCGCCCCCCGCCCCCACCTCCACCCCACTCCCCCGCGGCGTTCCAACCCCCGGCGCTCTCAGACTTTCGGCATTCGCGAGTTCACTCTTAATGAAGTGGAACACTTCACTAACAACTTCTCGGCAGATCATGATATCGGAGGAGGTGGTTTTGGGCGCGTGTACGAAGGTTCGCTTCCCAATGGGGAAGGGGTTCCAGACAAGGTGGTGGCAGTGAAGCGACTAAATAGAGAAAGCCAACAGGGAGAAGCTGAGTTCAAGACTGAGGTTGAAAATTTAAGCCGAGCCCATCACAAGCATGTCGTGTCTTTGGTTGGATACTGCATAGAAGGGGCCGAGCGCATCCTCGTGTATGAGTATGCGCCCAACAACAACTTGCAGTCCCACTTACATGATAAAAGTGAGTTCGAATTTTCAGTACCAATTTATGCTGCGCGCTTATATGTTGCCCCCTCTCTTTCTCTATCAGTCTTATTTGGGTATCCGACTTGCATTTGGGGTATGTGAAAAAAGAAAGGGACAACTAATCGGAGAACTTGGTGCTTTGTGCGTTTAATGGAAAGGATTCTCATGGAAAGTGATCGTTTCAGGAGAGGGACAACAGACCCTCGATTGGCCAAAAAGATGGAAAATTGCTTTGGGATCTGCCAAAGGACTAGCGTATCTTCATGAGGGTTGTAGGTTTCCGATGTACTTTTGCCTTTTCTATTTATTTAATCAGTAGTTGATTAAAACTGTGAATCCTTGAGCCTCGCTCTTGTATACGTGGGAAAAACATTCCTTGTGCAGGTCATCCTAAGATCATACATCGCGACATCAAGGCAACTAACATACTTTTGGACAGTAAATTCGAGGCAAAGGTAAAAACAAACTTATTGGATAAATTTATGAGTCCATATTGATATTTCCAACTTCAATTGATTTAACTCTCGGAGCAAGTAGATTACACCCCTTCTGAATTCTGAATTCTGAATGCTTTTCTCTCTCAGATTGCGGATTTTGGACTTGCAAAATGTATTTCTGAATCAAAGACTCATGTGACTACCGACGTGAAGGGCACCTATGGGTAAGATTTGCTCCATTCGGAGGACCGAGATGTGAGCTGGCTATTAATCTGTCTTAGATGTTTCCAAATGTTTGTAAAATGAGCCATTGTTCGCTAGCTCATCTTGTGCTTCATTTGTTAAAGCACAGCCTTTTAGGTACTTCTGTAGCTTGACTAGTTCAAATATGTTATTGTTCAAATTTGTTGAAATTCAATTTATGGTCTTCCTTGTAGGTATATCGATCCGGAGTACCAGCAGAGTTACCATAGTTACCAACTAACGGAAAAAACAGACATTTATTCTTTCGGGATGGTGCTCTTGGAGTTGATCACTGGTCACAAACCTACGGAATATATAGCGGAGTGTAAGGGTAGTCTGTATGACTGGGTAAGTCATGCAATTGTCATGTTCACAATTATAGAGAATTACGCCCTCATTTTTTTTTTCTGGGGTCCTGGAGGGGATTCGAACTTACAGATGGGTTTTTATCATCCAAGTTCAATATTGAGATAGAGTCACTGTTATGGTCATTACAGGTGTGGTCTCAGCTACAGAGGCCACGATATCTGGAAGATGGAAACTTCGATTCTCTTGTTTATCCTAAGCTGCGGAACGCTTATAAGCGCAAGGAGATGGCTCGTATGGTGCGATGCGCTGTCGCTTGTGTGTATCAGTTTTCGAAGGATCGACCGAAGATGAGTGAGGTAATATTTTTAGTACCTGGAGCTTAATCTTTCTTTAATAAATGCCGCTTGCGGTTCTTTTTGTTCATTGACTCATGTCTAGTTCATTTAAGATTTGTTGAGGTTACTTGGAAATAGCGCCAACACGCAATGCGACATGACACGACATAATATGCCGACACGTCATTTCTCAAAAAATGGAGAATTTTGATACATTGGGACACGTTATATATTAAATATATATTTTTATATATACGTGATCAATTATCATTTTTAATTCACAAATAAATAAATAATAATAAAGAGTATAGCATGAATTTACAATAAAAATATTAATCCACCATTGGTTAATATCATTCATTATTTCAATTTAGCAAATTTAATTCCATTTAATCCATAAAACTTGGAGGGAAAAAAAAAAAAATCAATCCACATTTCTAGACTTGTGTGTCGGAGCATGTCGAAGGGAAGAGGAAAAAAATTAAATTTGGGAGTGAATTGTGTGTCACGAGAAGTGAGTCGAAAAAAGAAGAAGACTAAGTTTTTTTTTTTCCATTTTATTATTTTTAATATTTTTTATTATTTTTACATATATATTATGATCCATTATTTATTGAAAATTTATATAATTGATCATGTACATATTGGAATAACATGTTGGAATTCCGGACTCGAGTTTCGAAAAGTATCGTAAGAGTTGATCAGATGTTGAATTTTTGACATGTGTTGACTTTGTGTCAAAGAGTGTCGGATAGTGTTTGACGTGTGTTCGACACAATACGAAGACTTTTGGAGAATATAGGTGTCTCATGGGAAATAGGAACTCTGACGATCAACTTTTGAAAAAATTGAGCAGATTGTTCGAGCGCTCGAAGGACATCCAGATCTTCCTTCCTCTCCTACCCATCTTTTTCAGGCCCTTTTTCGGGAGGGGGCCGGGCCGAGCTCGGACGCGGCACCAGCCAAGGCCCCGAAACGTCAGAAAGACGCCATTAAGTAACTAGAAAAACGGCAGCAGCCATCACAGAGAGCCTACACCTGGCTCGAGGGGAGCGGGTCCTAGCCGCCCTACAACCCAAGAGCGGGAGAAGCGAAAGATGTAGACAATCAAGGTTTCAGCGGAGGCGCTCTCGAAGCTCCTTGTTGACGCTTCACCGTGGATGGCAAGAGAGGCATTTGATTTTCAAGCATTGACTTTGATAATTTGGTTATTTGGGATTCAAGTTTATTTTGGAGTGGATGGACAGATGCTACTATTATTTGCGGTAGGTTTAAGTGACTCATGTTGGAACCCAGAGATTATTTTTAAAGTTTGGTAGTGTCGGGTGAAATCGTAGTTGATCGGTGCGTTGACATCTTTGGTCGTATGCTCATCCTAGATGTTGATGTTGGTCCATTTTGTGATGGCAACTGCATGTGAAGGTTTCTTCGAAATGGACTAGAGATGTCAATATGGAAACCTATATATGATCCATTTAAATCATAAATGGGTGATATGTGAATTACTTATATTTTGAATAAACTAGTTAAATGAGTTTTTAATGAGTTGGACTTAAAAACCTATTTTTAACTTAAGCCTCACATTCTTTCTTTCCTCTTTTAACTTTATGAAAATGTTTTTTTTTATAAAATCGAAATTAGAATTATTTTTTATATTTCATTTTTAGTTTCTTTTCCTTTCTTTTTTTTTCTTTTTTTTTTTTTCTTCCTCCTTCCTTAGTTGGTGGCCAGCACGGCAATAGTTGGCGATTGGCTAGGTGAGGCTCATCCTCGCCGAATTTGGCGAGACTCGAGTTCGCCAGTGTCGAGCAAGCTTGAGCTCGCCGATCTGACGAGGCCTTGACTAACGAGGTTGGAGCCTTGCTGGTGTTAGGCAAGCACGATCTCGCCATCTCGTGACGACTGGTGAGGCGGAGACCTCGTCGACCTAGCCGATCTCGAACTCACTAGCGTCCTATGGGCGGGCGTTGGCCGTCGTCATGTCTTGTTGTCATAGGCGCAATCGGTCAAGAAGAAGAAAAAAGAAAAAAAACAATTAAAAACTATATTTTTTTAAAATAAAATAAAAATAATTAAAATTCGATTTTAAAGAAATAATTAAAAATTCAATTTCTAAAAAAATAAATTGAGCAGATTGTTCGAGACCTCGAAGATATTGTTCGAGCCGTCGAAGATTGTCTCATCCGTATGGCGGGAAGAGACCCTGGCCATGTAGCCTCCACTTCGGCGCCACCCAAGGAGCGCGGGTCCTAGCCGCCCTACAACCCAAGATCTGGAGGTGGGAAGGATTTAAGAGACAGTCAAGTTTCTGCGGATGCTCTTGAACCTCCTTGTTTTAACGCTTCACCGTGTATGGCAAGACAGGCATTTGATTTTCAAGCATTGACTTCGATAATTTGGTTATTTGGGATTTAAGTTTATTTTGGAGTGGATGGACAGATGCTACTATTGTTTGCGGTAGGTTGAAGTGATTCATGTCGGAACCCAAAGATTATTTTTAAAGTTTGGTAGCGTCGAGTGAAATCGTAGTCGATCGATGCGCTGACGTCTTTGGTCGTGTGCTGATCTTAGATGTTGATGTTGGTTGATTTTGTGATGGCGACGGCACGTGAAGGTTTCTTCGAAGTCAAGACTAAACACCAAGAGCGTTTGACAAAATATTATCTTTTGAAGTTCAGTTAAATTGAAGGGTGATAATATTCTTTGATGATTAGGAGGGTCTGGACGGTATATATGAAGGATCTCTGGTCAATTTGTTGCCAACCTTATTAGGTATCATTGCAAGCTTTATATGGTAATGAAATTACGAAATCCGCCTCTTTCTGGTACTTTTAGGGCAAGCATGATAAAATTTATGTTTTCGATTTCTCTTTGCTTGAATGCGCCGTTTGGAGTAAACTCAGGTTTGGTAACGCATTTAATTTCTCTATTTAAAACAGATTTTTATTCCGAAATAAAGACATCGAAGAAATCGAAACTAAAATTTTTAACTTATTAGTTTCTAAAATAGAAATATAAAATTTTTTTTTCTCAACTTTTCAATTTAGTTAATTTAGTCCAAAATATTTTAATGATTTTTTAGTATAATCGTTTCAATCAATAATGATTGAAAATCTTAACCATTGGGCCAGATAGTGGGAATTGAATGAACAAGACTTCATTTGTTACATACAAGAGATTTCACAGATGGTAATAGTCAACTTGCCATATTCATATCTAACGAGTCTTTCTTTACCTACTTTTCTGTAATATGCCAGACAATGGCTCTATTTGGCTAACTATTTTTTTAATCATAAACTTCATATTGAGGCGGTAAAAAGGGGTCAAATCATTAGGGTTTCATCCCATTTTTCTTTTTATATAGTGTCATCACTTATCAAGACGCGGGTAAAAGAGATCTAATAAGGAATCCGTTATTCTTGTGAGAGTGTTGATGAAAATACAAATTTTGATAATAAATTTTTAAATAATCCTAGTATTGATAATTTTGAAAAAAATGGTGATGATTTTTGAACATGGTGATGATTTTTATAACAAAATTTGGAAAGAAATTGGAATTAGACTTGAAGTTAGGATTTTTTTAGGAGATTAAACTATTATAATCATGGCTATCATTAGACTTATTTGATTAATGTGAAATCAATTTCGGTAAAAACATAACGACATATTCACTTTAATTGAATTTCAATTGATTTTTTTTTTTGCCACGTTGTTTATTTTTCGAAAGAAAATATTACGTAATAGGAAACGTAAGCACATGTAATAGAAAATTCCATGAAATTGTATTTTCAACTTTTATTATTTCGACTATTATTTTGTATTTGAGGATTTCTTATGTTGTTTTAGTATTATTTCGATTATTATTTTGTATTTGAGGATTTTTATGTTGTTATCAAATCAATTTCTATTCCTAGAAATAGAAATTTTATTACGTTATCAAACGGTTTGCCCAGGTAATAGAAATTTTGAGTCGTTATCAAACGGGTTTCTTTCTTTCAAACTTGTCTGGGGATGATAACTCTATAAAAATAGAGTTATTTTACCTATTTTAGCCAACGATTAATGCAATATCTATAAGCAAATATTTGGATTTCATTCTGATTATTTGAATTTTTTTATTTATGCAGAATAATGATTATATGGAGAAGATAAGGAAAAAAATGGCAAAAACGAGGAATTTAAATCAAGCGGCGGTGGGAGATAGATATCAAATCAAAATCCTCTGATTTACTCCCTAATTTTGTGCGCAATTGCTTGGAGATAAGGATCTTGTATATATCCTATGAAGAGGAGAATAAAGAGAGAGAGAGAGAGGGAGCAGCTAGTTTTTTTTGTTAGATCATTTTTCATTCTTCTAAGAGTTTTTCAAGTATTTTGAAGAGAAGACAAAAGTGGTAGCAAAATTATTGTCCTTTGATTCAAGATGCTGGGTTTGATCTATATTTTTATTTTTTCTTCTACTATGTTCTAATTTTCTTTTGTCAAGGCTACGATGTAGCCTAACCATGATGATGTGAATTTCATGATTTTTATGTTTTACAATTGATTTGATTCATGTGAATTATATATTATTGTGCTTAATGCTTCTGAGTGACTAGCCACCACTTGAATGATCTGATGTGCATGTTTAAGACTGAGAAGTGATAATATGTAATTGCTCATTATAATATATAACCATGAATTAAACGTGGATAGAGATATACCGCCTTATTTGTGTAGCTTTCGGTGATAAGGTGATCCAAAAAACTCATTGTAAGCCGGGAATATTCATATTTTTTAATGCACTTATGTTTATTTTAATTCACATAGAGATATAGTGGATTAATAAGCTGAGTAGGTTTGTTATACCTAGAGATAGGATAGTAAATAGGTTAGGAAATTCCGCTATCACATGTTTGATATCGTTCTTGTATTTACAATAATCTAAAATTCATATCTAGTGGTTATGGTGAAATCGGATACTCTAACATATTTATCTAATTGATTTACTGCATTTAGTCTCCAAAGTTTGTTTTTAATTTATTCTCAATTATATTTTGATTTGTTAGATAAATTTTAGAGTTAATCTATTTTAGTATTTAATTAGTTTATTAATCATCGATCTCTATGGGACAATATTCTTTCTTATCATTATATTACTTGTTCGACACGTTCACTTGCGTTTAGAATTTTACGAACAGGGGAATAGAAATTGAGAAATTGATTTCTGGCCAAAAATCAATTTTTAGAACAGAAATTTTGTCATGCGCGCCCTTAAAGTTAGCCTCTTTATAAAATTAGATGGGGTCAAGAAGGCAAGTGAAAATCGTTCTCTCTTCGGACATTCGGATGGCGGAATTCTTTTTCATCGCAGTACGTTTCATTACCTAGTCTGCCAAATGACATAAATCTCCACCCTCACTTGAGATAATCAATAATACAAAAAAGGTGGGTCTAAGGTAATATGCAAGGAGAAATAAAGCACATTCGAATTAAGGACACCGAAATACATTCGCTTCGTTTATGTCGAACGATCTCCGAAGGTAGAGGTGTCCACCCCGAAAAAATGAAATGCGAACCATGTAATTTCTTTTACCTCGCATTTACTTTACGGTCTCATTGTGTCCTTCAATGTGCCTCTTCTTTGTGGCCCTATTTCCGTTGAACGGTGAATAATGTGAAATTTGGGTCGGACGGGGGCAAATTCCTTGGATTCTTTCAGGCAAAGCGTGAGTGGCGGTGGAATTCAATGGCAATGTTATTATAGACAGGTGATGGACTAAATCATTGAGGATCAAATTTGGTGAAAATGGGAAACGTCATTTAATAAATTAATCGACAACTTGCAGGGAATTAACAATTTGTCAGTAGAGTCATATGTTATCCATGAGAAATCTTCACCAATCGACAGAGTCCTTGACACCGGTGTGGAACCGTCATGTAGTGAAGTTGATATTTGCGGATTTGTAACTTTTTATAGATAACCATTATTGGATGATAGGAGACGGTGGATATAATGTAACTTCTTGAGCCGCACATAGTATTAGTAAGTTATTTGTTTGTTGACACCTAGTTTTTACTTTCAAGTACATAAAAATTTTTAATTAAAAAAATTAATTAAAATTAAAATTATTATTAATTAACTAATTAATTAGTTTAAAAAAAAAAAGAAAAAAGAAAAGGTAAAGGAAAAAGTAAAACAAAACAAAACAACAGCCAAACAAAGAAGAAAGAAAAACAAAAAAACAAAAGCAAAAAATAGTGAACGGTCGTAAAAGGGGAAGGGGAGAAACCCTAGAGGGGGAACCGGCATAGAGAGAGAACGAAGGAGAGAGAGAGAAAGCTCGAGGAAAAAACGGCGGCGGTGCGCCGCCCGCCGCCGGCCGGCGCTCGGCCGACGCCGACCTCGGCTGTCGTCCGAGCCGCCGCCCCTCCTGTTCGCACCGACCACCGCACCGACCACCGCCGCCGCCAACCGTCCATCGCCGCCTCAACCCGACGCTAGCCGCGCCCAACGCCATTCGAGCCGCTTTGTCCTCCTCGCCGCCTCAACTCGACGCCGCTCGACCAACCGAGACCACCGCTGTCTTCCCGGAACCTAGATCTGGAGAAACCGGGAGCGGCTCGCCGCTAAAGCCACCCGCAAGTCTGCCCATTCTCCCCGACGCCAAGCCGCCGTTCTCTCCCCCTCGAGCGACGCCCACACCTTCGCGCCGAAGGTCCGCCGGCACCAGATCCACGGCGGCTCGCCACCGTGCACGAGTGCCGTCCGCCTCCGCCCGCGACGACCCGCCGCGCTGCAAACCGCGAGGGGCTGCTGCGTCTCGCCGCCCCGCCCGCGCCTCCACTTGCGAAACCCGCGAGCCTGCGGCGGCTCGCCACCGCCCGCCGCGTCTCCCGCCACCCGCCGCGGCGCCGCCACCGTCAAGCCCGTCGCCGCCGTCATCGGCGCCGCGAAGGAGCCCTAGGGCTTTGGCCACGAACCGGGTCGCGTGAGTCGGGCGCGGGTCGCGAAACGGGTAGGGTTTTTGAATGATTTGGGCTAAGTTTGGGCTTGGGCTGTTTTTGCTTGCGGGCTTAGGGATTTAAGAACTTGTGGGCTTAGGGAGTTGTGGGCTTCATTTTTAAAATAAAAGAGATTGGACCAGATTGGGCCCGCTGGTTGGGCCGAATCCGAACAAAGAAAGGCCCAACCAAGGTGGGTCGGGCGATTCGGGCCCACCCCCCTATTTGGACCGAACCGGTCCGGTCTCCGACCGGACCCGATCCGCGTTGGCCGGGTCGGGTCGAACCGAGCCCGACCCGGTTAACCTTTTTTTTTTAATTAAAAATTAATTTTTAAAAAATTAAAAATATTTTCTTTTTAAAAAAAAAAATTTTTAAAAATGTAAAAAAAAAAAAAAATTAAAAAAATTTTAAAATTTCGAAAATCCAAAAAAATGTAAGTTTTGATTAGGAATGGCCATGTATTACCTTTATAGTGTATTTATGCCTTTAATTGCTCGTATATTGATTATGATGCATTGTTTAATTTACATGTTTAACTATATTTGCAATTGTTTAATCGTTTGTGTTAATTTCACTGCAATTAGGATCTGGTAGTTATGACTATTACTTTAAAGATTGCGCACCCGCATAATCACCTCACATGTTAGTGGACAAGTATAAAATCAATTTAAACTGCCTGCCAAAAATCATTTTGTTAAAATGAACAAGATTAGGTACCGAAAGGGCACTAATTGGCCAATTAGTGTAATCAAGTCCCCGAACTTAGATTCTCTGGTTCCGTAGGAAGTGAGGCACGCTCCCATGCCTCACTTGGTTTCTAGCCGACCCCAATAGGCTAGTGGCGACTCCTTTTGTGCAAAATTCCTATAAAATATCCCAATGTCACGCGGGGTATGGGCTTGGGAGAGCCCGCACCTAAACATGGACCTTAAGCCCGTCTTTTAGGCAATAGCCCTAAACCTGTTCCCTTCCCCCGAGGGGTAGGTCGTGACAGCTTGGCGACTCCGCTGGGGACTAGTTTTAGACCTTAGAGGACTTAGGCCGAAATTGATTTTGTTCAAAAAAATTTGTTTGGCGGCGAGGATTCCTGTGTACGCCCTAACATCAAAGGTGTTAAATGTTTTTGCAGAATGGGAGGTATAAGGGGAAGTGTTTGCTCACCTTTGTCTTGCAGGGAGATGTAGGAATGCATGGTTTTTTTTTTTTTTTTTTTTTTTTTTTTTTTTTTTTTTTTTTTTTTTATGTATGAAGTGCTGATTGTTTATAAATTGTCATGCCTGCGTTCCTTGCATTGCACTACACCATAGCACACACAACCTGTCGCCAGACCTGAGCCGCATAGGATCACTTAGGATGGTGTTAAGGTGGATACCGCTCCAACTGCAAGCATGTAGTACGAGCCGCCCATCTTAACCCCGAAACTTCTTTCATGTCAAAGGTACCCACCCCGGTCTGCAAGCGCGCGACACGGGTCGGTTCTTTGACGAAGCCGGAGTCATGGGTAACCCGACCTAACCGCAATCTTGTTGGTTCAGTCCGGTGATCCCATGGCTCCATTTTGAGCTGGATAGAGTAGAAATCGAACCACCTCTCATGTGCAGGTCTATGTAAAAAAAAAAGAGACAAAGGTCGGCACCCATTGTGAGTATCATTTTTATTTTTATTTACTCATTTTGTATTGCATTTTCATCTTGAAATTCGCGGAAATCAATCGAATGCCCTCGGTGTTGTAGGCTTTTGATTAAAAAAAAAAAAAGTTGGCAATCATTCTTGAATGCAAGTTCTAAACACTTTGATTTGGCCCTGCTGAACACATGGTTTTGTTTAAATTTCTAGTTATGGGCTCAAAATCATTTTAAAAAAAAAAAGCTTTCAAGTTACAATTATATATTGAGACACAAAAATTGAGATTGCATTTTTATCAAACTCTTTCCTTCTCACATTTTGGGGACTGAAATGCAAATCATATTTTGTATAGATTTATCAAAATAGAAGTCACTTCATTTTTCTAGGGGTAAAATTACAAATCAATCTTTCAAAAATCAAAGACACTTTTGCATCCGAAACTTTTTGGAATAGAGTGGATATTCGATTGATAACCGTCGATCGATCTTTTAATGATGCCCCTTCTCTTATGACTAATCTTGGTGAGATACTAAACCCCCGTAATAAAGACTATGGGGCATGTACCGTCACTTTGATTTTGTTGTAAGAAGCGACCTCATTGAGAGATCATTTTCTCATTCACAGGTTATCTGACATTGTTGCCTTTTTGCAGGCTACGCGTGATGCTCCATGACATTCTCGTGTTTGACTACATAGAGATGTGAATTCTAGGGCTAGAACGAGAGTTGATTTTTACTCTTATCTATACAAGAGTTTCTTGCATTTTATCATTGTTTTTATTCTTGCTAAGAATCTTGTTTTCCATTTTGGGTTTTGATCACGAATCCAATTGATGCTTTGGTAAATCATGTGACTCATTTTTTTTTTATATGATGGAATTCAATTTCGTGAAAATCATCCAAAAAAAAAAAAAAGAAAAGAAAGAAAGAAAAAAAAAAACAAATTCAGAAATGTTTCAAGCGAACCTTTATGTCTACCTTCCTAAACGAATTTCAAGAAAACTTTGCTTTAGGCCCTCTCTTCATGTAGTCGTTTTCTTAGGCTCATCGAACTCAAGAAGCAAGCATGCGTTGAGGCATCGTCGGCGCCAATTTTCCATAGAGGCGGAGCGAAGTTGAATTCCATTCTAGGAAGTTTTGTTATCTGCAAATGCCTTAGGAACCAAAATAGCCCATCAATTTCATTCACTCTGCATGATGAGACAAATGAAGGGAGTTGCCAAGCATCCAAAAGGGCGAAATCGAAGGAAGAGTAAATTGTATCGATTTCAATCATCAATTTCCTATACTGTTTCTGACGTGGTTTTCTTTTCCATTATCAAGGAGACATCAAGAGTGTCAAGTTTTGTAACGTTCCTAACAAACGCGGTGGAGCATTTTTAAGTCTTGTTCATATTAAACAAGGAAAGATTCAAATGAAACAGAGGGGCAATATTATCCATTCCTCCATTAGAGATACCTTGGGATGTTGATCGCCCGACTTTGAAAAGGATGTATCTCGTTCCTAAACTTGATTCTTTTCGGCATAAAAAATGACATGTCCTTTTCTTTGATCCAAATGGATTTGAACAGAACAAATGTTTGTCAAATAAAGAGTGAGAGAGCAACGTTTGATGTAAAAGAAATCTCTCATCTCCCCACCAATGAAATGTCTTTGGAACAACATTGTCATATTCATCAAGAAGGATGTATCGTTCCTAAATTGAACCTAATTAAGTATGGAGATAACTTGTTTCATCTCCTCTTCTTACGAGGGTGATGAATGGGAAAAATGTTGCACCTTGACCGTAGAAGCAGCGCCTTCCATCAAGGCAATAAACGGGCAAAGCATCTAAAGAACAATATCCTCAGATGTGGAAACAAGGAGCACCCACTCTCCTTTCAAAGCGAAATCTTGAAAAAAAACATCTCATGATCCATATACAAAATTTTGAAGCTCCTTGTCAGCTAACCATCTCTTCAAAAAGAGCATCTAAAAAAAAAACAAAACAGGAATCAAACTTTGTGAATTGTTGTATACAATAAATAAGTGCTTTTTATGGATAAAATCAGGGCCACATAGCCATTTTTCAATAAATTCTAGCAACTTCAAGCAAAGTTCATACCTGAAGAATGAAAACACGTGAATGGTAAATGGTGTCGATTCCAATTGCTCATTTTGGATAGCGTCTCTGACATGATTCTTTCTTTTCTTGATAGGAAGACATCAAACGCTTAAGGGTACATGTAAGTGAAAGGTAATGCCAAGTTACCAAATATTCACGAGGATGAATCCAAGAGATGTTAGCCCTCAAAGGATAAAAGCGAATGAAGGGTAATAATGTATCGTTTCCAACATTTCAATCCCTAAAGATCTTTGCGCTAACATATTCTTTTACATTCTTTACGGGGTTGCTTTGGGTGGCCATGCCGCGGGTAAGTACCCTTCTTCTCAATCTTTTAAAAAAAAAAAAAAAACTTTGGTGCTTTCTTAGAGACAAGCACAAAAATGAGAAAAGAAAAATTTCTGCAAACTTTTTTAGTATTCCTTTATCTCAAAATTTTTTTCTCGTCTTGTGGATTATTCACTTAAAATCAAATTTCCATATGGAGATTGATCTACTCAGATGATCTCGACAGAGTGAAATTGAGACGTTAACCATGCCAAACAAGAAGTGTTTAGGATGAAGAAAGGCAAGCCCATTTCCAAACACGTCATTCAAACACTTTTGAGAGTTGAGTGGAAAATGACCTTCTCTTAGGACGGATGATTCATTCGCATTGAGCACAAAAATCGAAATGATAAAGGCATTTCCTTCATCAATTCCAAGCACCAAGCTGACATCTTACTATCCCTTTGGGTCGGAAAAAAAAAAAGAAAAGATGATACTTCAAAGCACCCTCATCGAGAACGACCCTACATTAGGGCAACATAGGGGATTATGATCATGTTGTAAAGCGAAAGATTGAGAAAGATTCTATTACTTTCACTTGCATCAATCTTCGATGATAGCTTCGAGGAATTCTCATTAGAGCTTGACTCATCCCAAGGTGAAGAAGAGTATTTCCTTCTCTACCCAAACACTGATATCCATTGTTTTAACCAATTTGGGCCTGATTATTCATTTCTGAACCCTGAGTGGTGATCATCTCCCTTCACGGGGCAAGGCATAAGAATTGACCAAATACAATGGACGGTCACGAAAAATGTGAAAAGCATCTCAAAAGTCATAAGAGTTATAAAAGTTCAAAGAAAAAAAAAAAAAAAAAAAGTTCGACAAACTAGGGGGCATGAAAAAGCGGTGCTGGTAAAAGCAAGGTCAATGCCTGTCAAGAAAAAAAAGAAGCCAAAAGGCTGCATCTTATGTGAAAAAAAAATTGTCAAAGTCAAAGTGCTGCGTAAAAGAAAATCATCGCAAGTGCAAAGGAAATTAGAAAAAGGAGCAAAGCTCCATTGTAGAAATGATTAGTCAATGGACTTTCGTGATGCGCGGTGTTTCAAAAGCCAAATGCCTCCGAAAGGTCGAGTGACTTGGTCATGATGCCATGATGATCACCGACTCTTAAAAACCCTCTTGAAAATTTTAAGCCTTTCGAGCCTCTCCGAGCCAACATTACAACCCTTTTTCCGAAGCCTCTTCTGATTGGGATGATTTGAGTGAAAATGAGAATACCACAAAGAAGCTATTGCTTGAAGGAGTGGAAGTAATTCTATCTTATCTTATCTTCCAAGCTCTCGACTTGTAAACCTGATGAAGATAGCGACAAATGTTCCTTTATTGGCCTCAAAGCAATAACTCTTTTGTGTAAGCCCGAACCGAGCCTATATTGCGGTCCTTTCAAAAGACCTTTTTGATCGATCAGATTGTGCTCATCGCGAATGTTTCTGAAAGCCTTTGACATGGGTTATGTGAGATATCCTCAGCAATTAGTTACTTCCCATGCGAATGGATGGGATCAAGCAGCCATTTTGTCGAGAGTGTGAGAAACCCTTTCTGACTAAGAAGCTCTAGTTTGGCATGTTTAATGAGTCTTTTTCACGAGTCGTAGCCATTCTGATAAGAACTTGACTTTTGGAGAATTTGATGATTAATGATACATCCCCAAGCAAGATGACAATTTTGCACCACATGATGCTGACTGACGTTGAATATTCTTTTCAAAAAAAAAAAGCAGTCGAACTTAGCTTGATTAGCTTGTTCAATTGATGCTGTAATATTGCCAATACGTCTCTTGATGACGTCTCTAATGACATTTACTCAAGTTGAGTTTGACAGATTCCTTAGTGAAGCCATGCGGTTTTCAAGGGGTTAGCGGATGCTTCCTAAAAACCAAAGGTTAATGGTCGCCTTAAACCATGTCATCTCCAAAGGTTCATGGTCAACCTTAAACCATATTATCTACAAAGGTTCATTGGTTTTCCTTAAACCATGTATTTTATTCTAGTCAAAACCTGTTTGTACACGGTGAGACTATCGTCCGGTCGAAACCCGTTTGTACACGGAGAGACCATCATCCGGTCAAAACCCGTTTGTACACGGTGAGACCTCCTTTCCAATTGAAACTCGTTACATGGTGAGACATCGTTCCTCCCCTTCTTCTTCTTATGACACGGAGAGCTTTGTAGCCCGGAGAGCTTTGTAGCCCGGAGTCCTCCTTCTTATGACCCGGTGGGCTTTCCGTAGCCCGGAGTCCTTCAACCCCCTTCTTACGACCCGGTGGGCTTTCCGTAGCCCGAGTCCTTCAACCCCTTCTTACGACCCGGTGGGCTTTCCGTAGCCCGGAGTCCTTCAACCCCCTTCTTACGACCGGTGGGCTTTCCGTAGCCCGGAGTCCTTCAACCCCCTTCTTACGACCCGGTGGGCTTTCCCGTAGCCGGAGTCCTTCAATCCCCTTCTTACGACCCGGTGGGCTTTCCGTAGCCCGAGTCCTTCAACTCCCTTCTTACGACCCGGTGGGCTTTCCGTAGCCCGGAGTCATTCAATCCCCTTCTTACGACCCGGTGGGCTTTCCGTAGCCTGGAGTCATTCAATCCTCTTCTTATGACCCGGAGAGCTTTGTATCCCTGGAGTCTTCCTTCTTCTCATGACCCGGAGAGCCTTGTATCCTGGAGTCTTCCCTTTCTTCTCATGACCGGAGAGCCTTGTATCCCGGAGTCTTCCCATGACCCGGAGAGCTTTGTATCCCGAGTCTTCTTCTTATTGACAAGACGCGTTTCCATAGTTATGAGTCCTTTTCGTCGACCTAATACGTGCATGTGCACTCGGGGTCTCTCTACCGTTGAAATAAATTAGGTGTCTTACGTCTTTGAACACAACCTCTTCGAGCCTCCATTCAAAGAGGGCGGTTGTTTGACACCTAGTTTTACTTTCAAGTACATAAAAATTTTTAATTAAAAAATTAATTAAAATTAAAATTATTATTAATTAACTAATTAATTAGTTTAAAAAAAAAAAGAGAAAAAGAAAAGGTAAAGGAAAAAGTAAAACAAAACAAAACAACAGCCAAACAAAGAAGAAAGAAAAACAAAAAAACAAAAGCAAAAAATAGTGAACGGTCGTAAAAGGGGAAGGGGAGAAACCCTAGAGAGGGGAACCAGCATAGAGAGAGAACGAAGGAGAGAGAGAGAAAGCTCGAGGAAAAACGGCGGCGGTGCGCCGCCGCCGCCGGCAGCGGCGCTCGACCGACGCCGACCTCGCTGTCGTCCGAGCCGCCGCCCCTCCTGTTCGCACTGACCACTGCACCGACCACCGCCGCTTCGCCAACTGTCCATCGCCGCCTCAACCCGACGCTAGCCGCTGCCCAACGCCATTCGAGCCGCTGTCCTCCTCGCCGCCTCAACTCGACGCCGCTCGACCAACCGAGACCACCGCTGTCTTCCCCGGAACCTAGATCTGGAGAAACCGAGGGAGCAGCTCGCCGCTAAAGCCACCTGCAAGTCTGCCCATTCTCCCCGACGCCAAGCCGCCGTTCTCTCCCCCTCGAGCGACGCCCACACCTTCGCGCCGAAGGTCCGCCAGCACCGTCCACAGCAGCTCGCCACCGTGCCTGAGTGCCGTCCGCCTCCGCCCGCGACGACCCGCCGCGCTCTGCCTGCAACCGCGAGGACTGCTGCGTCTCCGCCCCTGCTCCGCCGCGCCTCCACTTGCAGAACCCGCGAGCCCTGCAGCAGCTCGCCACCGCCCGCCGCGTCTCCGCTGCCACCCGCCGCGGCGCCGCCACCGTCAAGCCCGTCGCCGCCGTCATCAGCGCCGCGAAGGAGCCCTAGGGCTTTGGCCACGAACCGGGTCGCGTGAGTCGGGCGCGGGTCGCGAAACGGGTAGGGTTTTTGAATGATTTGGGCTAAGTTTGGGCTTGGGCTGTTTTTGCTTGCGGGCTTAGGGATTTAAGAACTTGTGGGCTTAGGGAGTTGTGGGCTTCATTTTTAAAATAAAAGAGATTGGACCAGATTGGGCCCGCTGGTTGGGCCGAATCCGAACCAAAGAAAGGCCCAACCAAGGCTGGTCGGGCCGATTCGGGCCCACCTGCCCCTATTTGGACCGAACCGGGGTCCGGTCTCCGACCGGACCCGATCCGCGTTGACCGGGTCGGGTCGAACCGAGCCCGACCCGGTTAACCTTTTTTTTTTTTTAATTAAAAATTAATTTTTAAAAAATTAAAAAATATTTTCTTTTTAAAAAAAAAAATTTTTAAAAATGTAAAAAAAAAAAAAAAATTAAAAAAAATTTTAAAATTTCGAAAATCCAAAAAATGTAAGTTTTGATTAGGAATGGCCATGTATTACCTTTATAGTGTATTTATGCCTTTAATTGCTCGTATATTGATTATGATGCATTGTTTAATTTACATGTTTAACTATATTTGCAATTGTTTAATCGTTTGTGTTAATTTCACTGCAATTAGGATCCTGGTAGTTATGACTATTACTTTAAAGATTGCGCACCCGCATAATCACCTCACATGTTAGTGGACAAGTATAAAATCAATTTAAACTGCCTGCCAAAAATCATTTTGTTAAAATGAACAAGATTAGGTAGAAAGGGCACTAATTGGCCAATTAGTGTAATCAAGTCCCCGAACTTAGATTCTCTGGTTCCGTAGGAAGTGAGGCACGCTCCCATGCCTCACTTGGTTTCTAGCCGACCCCGATAAAAATAGTGGCGACTCCTTTTTTTGTGCAAAATTCCTATAAAATATCCCAATGTCACGCGGGGTATGGGGCAGGGAGGCCGCACCCAAACATGGGCCTTAAGCCCGTCTTTTAGGCAATAGCCCTAAACCTGTTCCCTTCCCCCGAGGGGTAGGTCGTGACATTGTTCGTTCAAATTCAACATTCGATCGTGAGTAACATATACTCACATTGCTTTGCTTTGAAAAGGATAAATAGGTTTTTGCTTTTTCTCTTTTGCTTGGTCCTTATGATCAAAAGCCTTCCTCCTTGCAAAAAAGCACATATGCAAATGTCTTGTTCGACTGCTTCATTAATTTGTCAATCGCAAATCTTAGCATCTTGTAAATGAGATAAAATATGATTGTAAGATATTTCCTACGAACTATAAATTCATAATATGTCTAGAACTTAGTTACCTAAAAAATTCCTTTTCATAGCAAGGTAAACGCAATTTGAAACGTAGCATACAAATAAAAATAAAGATTACATCCAACAACCAAAACTTCAGTGGTTGGAAAACACGAATAGTCGTGAGCGAGGGCAAGACTGGAATATGAAAATATTATTGGGGGCAATATTGGAAGAAAAAAAGTTCATTAACCCTTGAAGTTGCCTTCTAAAAATGCTGAATATTAGGGTCTGCTTGTTTTGCAAAAAATAATTTACGGGAAAATATTTTTCGGATTTTGATGTTCGTTTCACGAAAAATGAACTAGTTGTGGAAATCGTTTTCCACCAAGGAAAAAAATTTAAAAAGAAGGGAAAATATTTTCCACTTTTTAAATTGGGGAAAACATTTTCCTTACTCACTCTCTCCTCTCATAACCTATTAGCCCCATCCTTTCTTGTTTTATTTTTTAATAATTTGAAGTTTAAATTCCTCTTTTTTTTTCCTTTTTTTTTTTCCACCTTCTTCTTGGCTAGGTCGTTGGCATGGCCGTGGTGGCAACCGGCCATAGGTGAGCTTGAGGCTTGCTGGTGGCGTCGTCGGCCTTGGGCCTTGTGTGGCTCGCCGATCTCTAGCGAGCGGTGAGCTTAGGGCTCGTCGACCTCTAGCGAGCTCGAGCTCACTGCTCACCAAATCAGCGAACTAGCGGCGAATGCGAGCCTCTAGTGAGGCTAGAGACTGGCGAGCTTGAGGCTCGCCCTCGCACTTGCGCTCAGACCCTAGCGCTCGTCGATCTCTAGCAAGCGCAAGCCTTTGGCAAGGCCAAAGGCCGGCGAGCTTAGGCTCACCAATTTGCTCGCCACTCGCCAAATCGACGAGCTAGCGTAAGTTGGCCTTCGATTGATCGGCGGGTGTCACGTGGCCAACGAAAAGAAGAAGAAGAAGATAAAAAGAAATTAAAAAATAATTAAAAAATCGATTTAAAAAAGAAAATCGATTTTTCAAAATATATATTTAAAAATTGATTTTAAAAAATAAAATTATTCAAAAAAATACGTAGAGGACAATATTTTCCTTACCAATCAACAAAAAACATTTTTCACTTTATTTTTAGGTTTCAGACGAACATAGGAAAATAATGACATTTTTCTGGAAAATGACTTTCTGAAAAATATTTTCCAAAAACGCTACATTTTCTGTGAAACGAACGGAGCTTTAGTTTTTGGTTGGGACTTGTCTTAAGCTTTTAGCTTTGCAAATATTGACATTTTCCCAAAGTGATGCAGAAGCAGTTAACCAAATGTCCTAATTTTTTCGTCAAAGGACTTTAGAAAGCCCAAAATTTATAGGAAAAGACAAACCAAACAAACCCCTTGGTGGATTCACATGTAGTTTATCATACTAAGACTCATACTAACAGAAGGTTATTAGTATTGCGCGTGAGCAATAAGTATAAGCAGAACAAAGTAGAGAGACTATGATAGGACGAGCAGCGGTCTCTAGCATGCTCAATTCGAAATCGCAAGTGAGGAGTGTCCTGCTACCAAAAGCAGTTGGACGACGAGACGTATTCATAAGCAATATGCAAGCTTAGGGCTCTCTATGGCGAAATCACTCCCCAGAAGTCCTCAAATGAATTGAAGGAGTACATACAACGAGAGAGTTACAACGGGAGACGAACATGGTTATAGCGAGCGAACATGGCATAACGAGCCTCGTTCCAATACTATCTAAGCCAAAACTCTCCATGACATCCTAACAAGACATGTCTTGGATGAATTACTACGTGGCTATAGCCAGTTATATGGGCCCTGTTTTTTGTCCTTTTTTCTAGCCCCTAGTATCGCAATAAACCGCCCAAATTTGGGCTTTAAATCGCAAAAAAGTAAAATTGGGCTCGAGCCCATCTGCTGGTCAGAACGAATTGCTCTTTTTGCTCAAAAGCCCATGTGTCTTGATTACCCAAATCGGTATATGTGACTGGCGAAGAGCGGACCGGGGGCTCGTGGAAATCGAGTCATCTCATTGGAAGACAACACAAGTATGTTTGGATTTCGTAAAGCAATTTGGGTAGCTGCTTTGAGTTTTGGCATTTGAAATGGCAAGATATTAGCTCAAAGAGCAATGGGGGTAATTAACTACTTCTTAATCTGTGAAACGGTAGCTTGAAATTAAGCTACCGATCAGCGGGCTTTGAGTTCATATTCATAAAATTATGAATTCAAAAGGCAAAGAAGAGGACGGCACGAAGCGATATCGATGCGTTCTCTTTATCATGAATGATATAGAAAGGAGAGGATCGGTTCAACATCGGAAATAAGAGTCGTAAAAGTCCGCGAGATGGATTAAAAGTATATGGTTAGCGACACTAATCCATCACTCAAAAACAAGTGTTGAGGTATGTGTGATTGGCTTTGTCCACGGTTCGTGAAGCACCCGAAAAGGCGAAACACCTGGGCGACAAAAACCTTAATTTTAAAAGTTGGAAAAGAGTTTAGGGGATGGCTTATGGTATCCATTAATGCATGTTAACACAACGGTCAAAGGATAACTTCAAAAATATTGAATTGCTAATGTCATTTTGATAAAATATATTGAAAATTAATTTCACCTTTTGCTTTTGGCGTTTTCAGGGGCCTCTTCTCTTTGCTAATATGCTGAAACATATAGCTGGATTTTTTTTTTGTCGGTCCTACTTTACTCTTATTAAGCTAATCTAGAATCGATTTTTTTCCCTTTTCTAAATATTATTATTCTTTCGCCTTTCCAAAAAAAAATATATTGAGCCAAAACAGCGAATGTCATGCCTCTCGTGGCGCCACCAAAACCGATAGGATCTTGATTGACCATGTCGAAATTTACTCATCCCGACATGTTTAATCACAGAGTCGTCGTCGTGCACGGCTTCAAAGGAGAATCACTTGCATATGAGAAAACGTCTGAATTTCTTCCTGATCAAGACCACAAAGATTGATTGACAAACCGTCTAGTTCCGAGGTGTCTAAGGGTGCGTTTAGTAACGTTTCGTTTAAAAATTGTTCAAGCGAATAGAAAATAGAAAAAGTATTTACTTCGGGAACAATTTTTGAACAAAAAACACGTTTGGTAAACTTGTTCCTAATAAAAAATGAAAAACACATTTGGTAAATTTGTATTCTTTTTTTATTTCTTTTAATTTTTTAATTTTTTTAATTTTTTTCTTTTTTTTCTTTTTTTCTTCTTTTGGCCGGTCGCCGCCTCGCCATGGTCGGCGACCCGACGAGGGCCCGCGGCCTCGCCCGACCACGGCGAGGCTCGCCGCCCCCGCGAGGCCGAGCCTCACCAAGGGCCGACGACGCTCGGCCTCTTTTGGGCGGCGACGCCCGGCGAGGTCGCGCGCCCTCGACGGCATCGCCCAGCCCTCTTTGGTGATCGCCCCATGGCCGAGGCCTGACCACCAAAGAAAAAGAGAGAGAAAAAAAAAAAAAAAAAAAGAGAGGAGAGAGAAAATGTGTTTCTAATTTTTGTTAGAAACAAGAAACAAGTTTTTCTTGTTTCTTTGTTCCAAAAAGTGTTCGGGAACAAAAATAGATTTGGAACAAAAACGCAAACAAACGCGTTTCTTTTTTTTTTTTGTTCTCTAAAACAAAAAAACACAAAATCTATTTATAAACAAAAAAAAAAAAAAAAAAAAAAAAAGTAACATTAACAAACACCCCCTAAATAATTGATCTTCCTCGTAGTTCAGCCCAGGCTCCAGGGGCGTCACCTGTGCTCTACAAGAAAATGGATTAGAACGAACAGCAGAAAGAGAAGACCTCTGGGGAGAACAACGCTTGTCCTGCCACGAACTGGATGGTGACTGGCCGGCGCGATGGGAAGACTTACTAGATTAAAAGAAATGATTAATCTCGTTCGCGGCGATGGACTCGGCGATGATCCAGTAAGACAACGGCAAAAACAGAGCATGGATCAGGATGCAAAATATAGAATGAATCTAAAATCTAACACTAGAGTTCAGTCAGGAAGGAACAACTTGGTTTTGTGCTATGGCAATACGCGGCGGCGCTCCGGCGAAGTCACGGCAGATTTGGCGCGACGATTCAGTGACGGTGTCCGTGAGGCAACCGCCCTAACTTGGGCCTTAAATGGCAAAAAGTGAAATTGGGCCTGAGCACATCTTCTGGCCCATTTTGCTCAGTTCGGGTTGTCAAACGAACTCCAACGATAACATGGTCCGAATTGTTCCTTTTTTTGCTCAGTAGCCCATGTCATTTGATTACCCAAATTGGTCGATGCGAGTGGCGAGGGAACAGATCATTAGAAGACAGCACAAGTACGTTTGGATTTCGTAAAGCAATTTGGTTAGCCGCTTTGATTTTAGGATTTGAAAATAGAAGGATTTGAGCTCAAAGAGCAATGGGGGTGTAGTTGACTACTTCTAAAAATGTGAAACAGAAGCTCAATTTTCGAGCGACTGATCGGCAGGCTTTTGAGTACATATTCATAAGATTATGAATTCAAATGGTCCGAATTGTAAAATGAAGCGGAGGACCGCATGCACATGAGATTTTGACAAACACTATAAAAGCAATATCAACGTGCTCTCTCTTGCACGAATGATATATAAAGGAAAGGATCAATTCAATATCGGGAAATATGACACGTAAAAGTCCGTGCGATGGATTAAAAGCATAATATTGACAACACCAATCCATAACTCGAAGACAAATATTGATGCATGCGTGATTGACTTTGTTTCTTCACGTATCGCCATAAACATGACGCACGAAGCACCCAAAAAAGCGAAACATCTCGGCAAGAAAACCTTAACCTTAATAGTGATTTTCGAATAGAGTTTAGGGGCAATGGATTAGTATCCGTTAATGCGTGTTAGACAGAATGGTCAAAGGCTAACTTCAAAAATATTGAATTGCTAATGTCATTTTGATAAAATATATCAAAAATTAATTTCACCTTTTGCTTTTGGCGTTTTCCGGGGGCCTCTTCTCTTTGCTAATATGCTGAAACATATAGCTGGATTGAGCTAATCTAGAATCGATTTTTTTTCCCTTTTTTAAATATTATTATTCTTTTTCCTTTTTTTAAAAAAAATATTCAGCCAAAACAGCGAATGTCATGCCTCTAATTATGAGAGAGAATATAAGAATAGCAATGGCCATGTGCAAGCTTCCCGTGGTCCCCACCTCAGCCAAAGTCAGACCAGCCTGCAGCTTTTCTACACGTTTGAATAATTCTCTCCCGTTTTTCTTTTCACATTTTCTCATTTCTATTTATTCTCTCTCTTTTTTAACATTAAAATATGTATATTTTGCCAACATGGGCAATACTCTCTTTATTATTATCATAATTTCCATGCGGCGACATGCAAAAATAATGCAGACGTTTCCTGGTTACAAAAAAAAAAAAATTCCCTTTTTCCTATTAACTGCGAAAAGCTGTTTTCCACTGAAATTCAGATAATTAATATCGGCCAGCCGGTTGACCAAGGTGGAGACGTTTGACTTCAAAAGGAGTTGCCCGCCTTCATTGATTGCCGAATGTGCCTGCACTGGTTACAGTTGAAGCAGTCTTCTTAAGATGCTGGGAAATAGACCAGAGGGCATTCTTGTCTTTTGGTAATTTACTATGGTAGAGCAGCCCGGAAAATGAATAAATTGGAGAATTTCAATAGCTTTTTCTTTTATTTGAGAAAAAGGGTTTTTTTTTTTTGTCTCCTTCTATTTTTTATTTTGATCAAAGCCTTCTTCCGTGCAAAGCACATCTGGAAATGTCATGTTCAACTGCTTTGTAAAAGGGAAAGAAAAAGTAGGTTGAGGTTAACTTTTGTCGGACTATTAATTTACAACATAAGAGGTTCTAAACATCTTGTAATTGGAATAAGATACGATAGCACAATATTTTTTAGGAATATGCCAATTGAATATTGTAATACTTTCGAAGCATTGCTATCTAAAAGGCGCTATTGCACACCAACATATACACATTTTGATACGTAACATCTTGATAGAATGAATATTACAATTGTGTTTTAACAAAAAGTGAATGTTTCGGTTTGAAAAAGTAGATACATTTCTTTTAAATATTTTTAGATGGTCAACATGCCATGCAAATTAAAACAATATTCCGAATGGCAAATTTCATGCAAAGTAGTGTGTTTTGATATCTACACGTAGGATTACGCGCTAAACAATGGAGTTGACTCGAAAGAGGTTATTAACTAATATACTTAAATATCTCTAAAAAATATCTTAGGTAACCAAATACCCCATCATATCTTTAAAGATGGCATCTTTCTCAAACTAATACTTAATTATCTTAAAATATTTCAATTAGACCCTTGTTCACACGCAAGAGAACTAAAGTAAGATTATTTCTCCTAACGAATTCGGTGCTGCACGACACCGTCAAAAAAATTTATTGGTGAAAAGAAATTAACACATCTAATTCGGATAATATTAATATACTTTGCATGTTATTAAGCTTTTTAATAAAATAATAAGCAAGTTGGAGGACTTTGCCATAATTTAGGCGTGGAAAGCGTCCGCATCTTTTGTGGACATATCGTCACTCGCTTGTTTCCAGCTGTTTTTGCCTTTTACTTGGAGTAACCGCTATCGTCAACATTGAATAAGATTGGAGGAAAGAAAAAAAAATTAAAGAAAGATTAGAGAACCACCTAATCTGACCTGCTGCTGCATCAGAACCCGAATTAATTAGATTTAGGGTACCTGCCGATCTTTACTTAATTTGTAGGCTATAGAATCCGGATCCCTGAGGTACTTCCGTTTCCCAATTCTGGATTGTAACCGCTTGTAATTAGGCGTGATCGGATCCGGAATCTACATTTTACCCTGTGGGAGCTAGTATAAGGGTAGATCAAGGAATTGAACTACTTTTTATTGCTCTATCATATGCGCCACGTTGCAAAAGTTCTCAGTTGTGACGCTATGATGGCTAGCTTTTGGGTTGGAATGCTCGACATCCAGATTTGATTTTGAACAGCCTACCCCCTCGACCCGATACAAAGCTGGTCAATTCTGGGTTCTCCAAATTTCTTGTCCGAGCCGGCTCGGACCACGCCCAAAAGGTCCAGACGTGTTGGGAACGAGGGAAAATAATAGACCGAGAAAGGAAGAATATATCGCCAAATGCGTCGTGCTATATTCTTGCGGATTTCACGGAGGAATAGCTCTGATCGCACGGATCACATGCCGAAATCGGTTGGCGTGATTGAAGATCGAATCTCTCCAATTTCGGGGAAGAAAAATTAGCCCAAAAGCACCTCACCAACCGGAAGGCGTGTCGAGCTGGGAAGAAAGGGATTGCCGAATTGCAGCACCGAACCGAAGTCGCCCGTCGTCCATTTCACTCGTCTCTTAATTTCCGAGGGTCATTTCGGGTATTATCGATGATTAGGAGGGTGGCGCAGTAAATATGGAAAGGATCTCCGGTCAATTCCTCCCCCCCAACTAATTAAGGAAGCATTGCCAGCTTTTTCATTTGGGAACGAAATGTCAAATCTCCTCCTCTCTCTCCGCCATTCTCTCTCTCTCTCTCTTTAAAGATTACCAAAAATTAAAACTTTAACTAAAGTGACAAATTTATCTCAAATATTTTTTTGTGACATGAAAATTCATATTTTCTATGAAACCGCGACACATTTATTTCATTAAAGCGCATTATCATCTTATTCTTTCTATTTTTTTTTTTCTTTTCTCTTCCCTCCGCCTGGTCATGACAGAGGGAAGAAAGAAGAAGAAGAAAAAAGAAAAAAGTTTTTAAAGATAAAAAGACTAAAATCTTTCCTATGATTTAGGATAAATGTGTCACACAAATGAAAGTTCAAAGTTTTTTGTGTCACAAAAAAATGTTTAGGTTAAATGTGTCACGCTTAGAAACTTTGGAAAGTATTTCATGTCACAAAATTTTTTTTTGAGTAAATTATCACTTTAAATAAAGTTTAGAATTTTTGATGATTTTTTTCCTTATTTTTTTGGGATACTTTCACAATCGGACTCCCACACGAGGAAGCACAATTTCTGGCCCCCTCGCCAAAAAAATCTCAAATCAGTATCTTTATTGCACGTCCGCATCGAATTGAATGCCTCTTTGGTAGGGAAAGAGAATTCCCGACCGGCGTAAAATTACAGAAATGGGTAGCTTTTATATTTGGGAACGAAATGTCAGATATCCCTCTCAGCGATCTCTCCGCCATCATCTCCCTTTTTCGGGAACGTTCACAATCGGAGCCTTCCAAACGAGTAAAGGCACGATTTGCATCGAATTATTGAAGGTCTCTTTGGTAGGGAAAAAGAAGAAAAAACGTCCCGACCAATGTGAAATTACGGAAATGGGTCGGATGTGCGGATTCAGAAATGATTTGATTAAAAAATTGATTTCTTAATTTCTATTTCGAAATTAAAAATTAAAAATTTTAAATTTTTCATTTCTTTCTTTCAAATCTATTTCTCGAAATAAAATCTATTCAGAAATAAAAATCAAATGTGTTACGAAACGGTTTTTTATTTCAAACCTATTTCTAAAACAGAAAAATAGAGAAATGGAGAAATAAAAATTTTATCATGTGCGCCCTTGACCGCCAGTTTCTACCATTGCGGCGTCCTGAAATTGCCGCGACCACATGCGACCTTAAATTTTTTTTTTTTTGGGGGAGAAGATGCCGGCCCGGTTCACACACAGATCGAGGAGGCATCGGAGGGATACAAATCGAAGGCCAATAAAAAGAAAGGAGGAAAGGAAAGGAAATTAATTAATGAATTTGGAGGAGCGCGTACGACGCGTAAATCGTGGGTAATTTACGCGGTGGGGTCGCCCCCCGTGGGGCCCCCCAGCGACCACTTCAAATGTCCCCACTGGACATCACTCCTCATTCTCTCTCTCTCTCTCTCTAACTTCTCTCTCTTGTCGTCTTCTTCTTCCTCAGCTCTCTGTTCTCGCATGTGGCGATGTATGTGAACGCAGCAGGAATCCATTCAAAAACAACCCACCACCATTGCCCCCCTCTCTCTCCACTTTCTCTCTCTAATTCCTCTCTCTAGAGTGTCTCTCTCTCTCTAAATTCTCTCTCTGGGTCTTTGAAAAGAGCGGACTTTGATTGAACCGTGCGGGACGCGGACAGGGGAAGACAGAGAGAGAGAGACAGAGAGAGATAAAGCAAAGCTTGGCGGAGCCAAGCAAGCGAACCCCACTTTGCGTTTTCCCTCAGAAAGCAACTCCACAGCCCTCTCTCTTCCCTTTCTGGGCTTCTTTCCTCTTCTCGGCATTCCCGTACCCCATTCAGGCGAGCGATGTCGTCGGCCCCGGCTCCGGCATCCCCGCCGCCCCCGCCGGCCAATACCACCGCGCCCGCGCCGGCGAGCCCCTCCCCCTCCCCCGCCACCACCCCTCCCCCTCCGCCCCGCCGCCGGCGACCCCCTCCCCGCCGCCCCCCGCCACCACCCCTCCCCCTCCGCCCCGCCGCCGGCGACGCCCCTCCCCCGCCGCCCACCACCACCCCGTCTCCCCCCCGCCGGCGGCCACCACCGGGCCCCCGCCCCCGCCCGGCGTCTTCGCGTCCCCCCCCGCCCCCGCCGTCCACCACGCCCTCCCCCTCCGACTGCTAAGAGTCCTCCGCCGCCGCCGACGACGACGACCAAGAGCCCGCCCCCGCCGTCCTCCCCTCCGTCCGGGTCCTCCATATCGACGGGGCTCGTGGTGGGGATCGCCATTGGTGGAGTGGCGTTGCTGGCGTTGATGACCTTGCTGTTTATATGCTGCAAGAAGAAGAGGAGAAGAGACCGTGACGATGAATATTATGTGCCTCCGCCACCTCCGCATGGTCCCAAAGGTGACATCTTTTTTCTTTTATCCGCCTTCTTTAAGGGGTGGAGGTGTTCAGACTCTTTTTCCCCTTAACGAAATTCGTTACTATGCGTTAGATATTGAGCATTTTAGTAATTTGGTGGCTGTGGATTGGACCCAGATCTGTGAAATTTCGCTTGAGAATGTCATTATTCTCAGTTCAGCTAGGATTTATTCACCAGAACTCAACAGAGGTCACCCAATGTTTGACTTAGGCATTCGAATGCGGTATTCGATCAATGTGACTGCTTAGAATGCAATACTTGGTTGATTTTTTTTTGAGGTAGCCGACTCGGTCGACGGATGGAAAATGTTTGTCTTTACCATTAGGTTCGAGCTCTATCTTCCTTGCATGTGATGTTTTAGTCTTGTATCGAAGAGCAAAACCATCAAGTAGAAGAGGCCACTGCGTGAATTTGATTGCCCCGAGCGACAGTCGTCGAAATATTAAGTAAGGATGTCGGGCGATGCGATCTGTTGGATGGCATTCAAGTCTAGTGTCGCATGAAGTAGGAGTTTTAGTGCATTGGCTGAATCTGTAGTTATTTTTGCCAATCACCAGTTGATCCTTACGGCGGCCCGCCGAGAAATTGGCAACAAAATGCTCCACCACCTGCTGACCATGTCGTCACCATGATGCCGAAGCCTGGTCCTCCTCCGGCAGTTGTGTCACGCCCGCCGCATTCACCTGGTCCTGGTCCTAGTCCGACACCTCCGCCGCCTCCACCTCCTCTTATGAGCAGCAGTGGAGGCTCTGGCTCCAACTATTCAGGGCCGGATCAGGCATATCCTCCTCCATCCCCTGGCATGTCTCTTGGTTTCTCCAAAAGCACGTTTACTTATGAGGAACTAGCGATGGCGACTAATGGCTTCTCAGATGCAAATCTACTCGGACAAGGTGGTTTTGGGTATGTGCACCGCGGGGTCCTTCCCAATGGGAAAGAAGTAGCGGTGAAGCAACTGAAGGCCGGAAGCGGACAGGGAGAGCGTGAGTTTCAGGCTGAAGTTGAAATAATCAGCCGAGTTCATCACAAGCATCTCGTGTCGTTGGTTGGATACTGCATGGCCGGAGCCCAGCGCATGCTTGTGTATGAGTTTGTGCCTAACAACACCTTAGAGTTCCACTTACATGGTGAGTCTGGATTTTTAATCCAATTTATGTTGCGAGCATATGTCGCACCCTCTTTCTTTATCGTTTATTTCGGTATTTGAGTTAGCATTTGGGGTTTATGAGAAAAAAGAGGGGGAAAATTTAACTACAGAACTTGGTGCTTTGTTCTTTTAATGGAAAGGATTCTGATGGACAATGGTTGTTGCAGGAAAGGGACGGCCGACCATGGATTGGCCAACTAGACTGAAAATTGCTTTGGGGTCTGCCAAAGGACTGGCATATATTCATGAGGATTGTAAGTTTTAGATAAACTTTTGCCTTTTTATCCTCATTGAATCAATAGTTGATTAAAACTGTGAATGCTAGGGCTTTACTCTTATATACATGTGAAAAATTTGTTGTGCAGGTCATCCTAAGATCATACATCGTGATATCAAGGCATCCAACATACTTCTGGATTTCAAGTTTGAGGCAAAGGTAAAAACAAACTTATTCAATAAATTTAGAGTTGGCGTTGATAGTTCTGTATGCAATTGATTAAATTTCAGAGCAAGTAGATCGAAACCCTTTTGGATTTTGAATGCTTTTTTGCTCTCAGGTTGCAGATTTTGGACTCGCAAAATTTACTTCTGAAACAAATACTCATGTGTCTACTAGGGTGATGGGCACTTTTGGGTAAGATTTGCGCTGTTCATATTTTGATTCAAAGGATTGGGATGTGAGCTAATTGCTTAGTCTGTCTTAGATGTCTCAGCATGTTCGTAAAATGACCAATTGCTTGGTAATTCATCTTTTGCTTCATTGAAGCACAGTTTTCTAGTTACTTCTATAGCTTGTCTAGTTGAAATATGTTAATGGCTTGCAATGCATTAAAGCGTGCGTGTATTTATCATCTTTTCGCTGCTCACATGCTTCTTACTTGTAGGTATCTTGCTCCGGAATATGCCTCGAGTGGGAAACTAACAGAAAAATCAGACGTTTTCTCCTATGGGGTCATGCTCCTGGAATTGATTACTGGTCGCAGACCCGTGGACCAGACGCATACTTATATGGATGATAGTCTGGTTGATTGGGTAAGTCATGCAATTCTCATGTTCACAACCATAGCCCATGCTACCTACAAAACCCTCACTTTTTCTGGGGTCTCGGATGGTATTCGAAATTTTATGTTTTTAGTCATCGACATTGCAAGATTGAAATAGAATCGTTGTTACGATTTACAGGCGAGGCCTCAGCTCACACGAGCTCTGGAAGATGGAAACTTCGACTCTCTTGTTGATTCTAGGCTGCAGAACAATTATAACCACGATGAGATGGCTCGAATGGTGGCCTGCGCTGCCGCTTGCGTGCGTCATTCAGCACGGCGTCGACCAAGAATGAGTCAGGTAATATTTCAGTACCCGGAGCCTAATCTTTCTTTTGTAGATTCCAGTTGCTACATTCATGGCTAATGACAGTTTTTTTTGTCATGGACTCATATCAAGCTCATATAAGATCTGTAATGGTATCTTGAAATAGGAATTCTGACAATCAATCGGCTTGTGAAAATTGAGCAGATTGTTCGAGCCCTCGAAGGGGATGTATCTCTCTCTGACCTTAATGAAGGAATCAGACCCGGGCACAGTGCCCTCTATAGTTCCTACGGGAGCTCGGACTATGACACCAGCCAATACAACGAAGACCTCAAAAAGTTCAGGAAGATGGCATTAGCTAGCCAAGAGTACGGCAGCAGTGAGTACAGCGAACCTACGAGTGAATATGGCGTGTACCCATCTGGCTCGAGCAGTGAGAATCCTAGCCGCCAAACAACCAGAGAAATGGAGCTGGGAAAGATGAAGAGAGACAGTCGAGGTTTCAGGGGAGGCCCTTGAGCTCATGTTTCGCGGCCTTGTATAGTTTCTATCACTCAATTTTTTTAATGCTCCACCCAGGATTGCAAGACAGGCATGTGATTTTCAAGCGTTGACGTAGTTTTTTCCCGTCTTCTCAATTTGAATTTAACAGCTTTTACAATGTAACTAGCAATTGAGAATATAAAAGAATGACAGATTGGCTGGCTGATTCTTTGATTTTTCCGTGTAAGTAATCGATGATTCCTTTTGGGTTGAGGTGTTATCGTTTTGTATTATATTATGCTAGAGTGAAACAGAAGTTGCTTGCATTGTTTTTGAAGTTTTTAAGAATCTGGTCTTTGTGAGGGGATTTAAATAAATGTACACCAAGCTGTCAGAATTTTTTTCCTTGAGGTTTTGTCTTCTGAGTGGAATGATGGTGCCATAGCTGTCATTGATCGATAACCAAAGTTGTTTCTTTGGTTTCTCTGTCTTGTGCCAACAGAAAAAGAAACTTATGTAGAATTGGTTGTTGGAGTAGATGGGCAGGTGCCATTTGGAGTTGACAAGCTTTCACCATTATGAAAGACTTGCCACCATATCTGTTGTGATTGGTTTTATATCCATGTTGCCCTTTTTGTTTGTGGTTGGTTGAAGTGATTGATGGTGATGAAGCACTAAAATGAGTTGTAGTTTGGTAGCATCGGGTTTGGAAATTTTCAGCATTTTCACGCCGTGATGGACTTGGATGTTGATATAATTGTTCGGTGATGGACTTGGATGTTGATATAATTGTTCGGTCGTTTGTGATTAGGACTGTATTCGGAGGTTCCTTTCAAATCAAGAGTGAACATCAGGAGCTGAACAAAATCTTTCCTTTCGGAAGTTGAGTTGAGTTTTTTAATGGGCAAGTGACCCACAAACCCAAATATGCCATAGAGAAAAAGCAAGCACCCTATCCGTTAGAGTCAAAAGGGTGGTTCTGTGCAAGATGGTTTGGAATCATTTGAAGGGGACAAAATGGTAGGCTGGAGGAGAAGATGGCCAGCTCACTATTCTTTTTACAATGTCCATGCACATGGCTCAAGAGAAAAACAAATCGATGATAATGATTTGTAGATTGGCATTTGGTGGCTTGTTAGACCTCACTACCTTTTGTCCAAAATCTTGGGCCAGGTCTTCTTTGATTTAAAAGGAAAGAGACAAATGAAGGACACGAAGAAAACCTTAAAAGAAGGAAAAAGAAGAAAATATAGCCGTTGGCCTAAGAAAGTTCACATCTTTGTGTTTCTTGTTTTAGAGGAGGTGAGATCACACTCCTATCATCTTTGATAAATTGAGCAGTTATCATGATCTTGGAGGAGCAAGTTAGTGGGGTATAAAACGGGTGTGAAGGCATTATGATGTTCATGACTCCAAGGAAAGATCAAATTTTGACAATGCGGCAATGACAATGACTTATATATGTAGAGCCCTCTCTAGAATAATGACTTTGCTAAGGAGATTTATGATGTTGTCTCTTCTTTCCTTCCAAAAAATGCGGCATTTTTCAACGCGTGATGTATAAGTCAAAAGTGATAGCGGGTAATAAAGTAATCAATTATACATATAATAATAAAGTCGTTAATCAACACTTTCAGAAGGAAGAAAACATCTACTTTTGTAACGACCGTGTTACTTGGCACAGAGACGTGAGGAAGTTTGGCCTGTAAAAAACGAGAGTTTTAGGATTCGAATTTTATGTTGATCGAGATGCATGTTAAACGGCCAATATAGTTCATTGATTATACTAAATTAGCCATTGAATCGATAGTATTAGGGGGAAAATACAATTAACATATCTCATGTTTTACCAATGAGCTATTATGTATCTTTACTTTGATAATACCAATAACGTACTCGAGTTTAAACTTCAGAGATCCATTTGCTTCTTCACACCATTTATCCTGATATTTCTAATTTATGAAAACATCATTTTCTTTGTAAAAATGTCCATCTCCAAAACCCTAAAGCCAATTGAAACCTAAATCACCTAAACGCTAAACAAGATGCTAAAATGAGGTTGCAAGGATGGAGCCTGTCGATCTTTTCAATGTAGGATTTCACTTAGAGGTAACATAAAGTTGCGTAAGACATTAAAGGGTCATATGTTTTTAAATATTTTGTTCATTTTTGGCCTTTTTTTTTTTGTTTTTTTGAACCCTGAGGTCCTTGCCATTGTTCGCTGCTGACCTGTACATGGACCAGACCGGTGGTTGCCTGATGCCCAATCATTACTTTCTGGTCTTTGTGGTCGGTTTTTTTTTCCTCATTGATAATGAAAATTTGTAAAGTTGTCCCCATTGAGAAAACATTTGAGTACAGCTCCGAAAAACAGCGAATCTCTGAGCTGCACATTCTATCCTATTTTTCGATTCCTTAAATAAAAATAGAACTTTGTCCAACGACAATCAGATTTCTGGAAAAGCTTCTGTACATGCGCAATCCCAAAGGAAGCCCTTTGAACATCCGTTGATCCCTGGCCGAAAAAAGAGGCAGCACCCATTGATCACCAGGGAGAAAGAGAGAGAGGGTTGCTTACAGATTCTCCGAATTCGCAAGAATGACTTCTCGGAGACGCATGCTTCTCAAGGTCATAATCCTTGGTGACAGCGGGTATGTTGGTGATCAACCCCCTTATTCTTTGTTTCTTCTTTTGTTGTTGGTGTTTATGTGTTTTCTGTTTGAAACCCGAGAAAATTGGAGGTTTAATGATATGATAATCTGAAGGTTGAGGGGATGTGAAATCCTGTTCATGTAGCTCTGATTCTTGACAAGGAAGATCGGGAAAAGGGAAATTAGAAAGTTTTGAACTTGTCGGGCTCAACTTGTTTATACTAAATATTTTGCTGGAATTTTGAGGTTAATGAGACTTCGTGTCTAAATCCGTCCTCTTGACACGGTTAAATTCCCGTCCAAAAGATTCGTTGCAAATGGAACCTCATTTGAAGCTATTGTTATTGTTCTAGATGAATACGATGTTGCAGGGCGTTTGAGTGGCAAGATGATTAGATGGGCACATGCCAAATCAGAATAGAATTGGATTTTACGCTGCTAGGTTTTGTGATACTTCACTCGCAATCTTGGTGACTGATTGAATCTTAAAATTGTTACACTTGTTGCAAGCGATGAGAGCTTGTTCTGTGTTTCTTGTTGCATTGTCACATGCGAATCCATCGTTCTTAATTTGTTTTAGTTCTTTAAATTTTGGTCTGTTTTGGTTTTGCAGGGTTGGAAAGACATCTTTGATGAATCAGTATCCTCGAATTTTGATCTGTTCAATTTGTTATTTCAATCTCAGCTCATACTTACACGTGCTTTTTTAAAATCCTTTGTGTTACCCTTTCACTCCGCTTCTAGATATGTGAACCGAAAGTTCAGTAATCAGTACAAAGCAACCATCGGGGCAGATTTCCTTACCAAGGAAGTCCAGTTTGAGGATAGACTTTTCACATTGCAGGTGAGCCATGAAGATAATTATGAATTTCTTTCTCTTTGCATCTAGATGTTGACATATAGTTTCATAGTTTGACCAGGGCTTGTAGTTTCTTATTTGACGGATGGTTACTTGCAAATCTAGTATCAAATTATGGATTTCTTTCTCTTTGCATCTATATGTTGACATGTAGTTTCATAGTTTTACTGGGGCTTGTGGTTTCTATTTGACAGATACATACTTGCAAATTCGTGTCATTCATTATGCACTGTAATATAAGTATTCTTTAACTTGTAGCAACTGTATATCTGAGTTTCAATGTCTTCTACACTCGCCAGACAGACAAAGGCATAATTTTATTTTCTTTGATTTTGATATTGGCTAGACCATGTGTAAGTCTGTCGCATGATTCCTTTGGTGTTGAAAATTTACTTTTTCCTGCTTTAGTTTCCTAGGACGTGTCTTGAAAATAAGCTAAACATAAGCTGTGTAAGCCATTCAGCCAGGTGAATTGTTAGGATGATATTTGTTTGCCCTGACCGGCATTCTCTTGGGAGAACTTGATGTCTAGAATCGTGAATTATAACTAGTCCTGCGGTTGGGCTTATAGTTGCCAGTCTGGCCATCGAGTAGATAGATGCCCATTATCAATGGAAACAATCGTCTGCTTTCGGGAAATATCATGTTTTAGAGTGTGGTTGCAAGCCTGCCATTTGTTTCTGTGTTGGAATTCTGAGAGTTGTGGAAGTTGGATAAGTATGATAATCAAGAACTTGGAAAAGCTTTGTCTATTTTCTTTCTGTGATTGTTGTATCCTCAATCCTCTCTCGATTGTTTAAAGCTAGTTTGATGAAAGTTGGAGGAGTGGGGAGGGCTCTCAGGACTCTAAAACCTTTTTGTTGATAGTTGGAGTAGTCATGGAGTAGTCAGGACTAGGGAGAGTTGTCCAACTTTTAATTCTCTGATTGCCATATCCTATCCATAGTGTTTGTACCTTGTTAGATGACCTTTGCAAACTCCGCAGGTAGGCAATGTATAGTGGATATGAAAAATCGTTTTAAGGAAGCCACGTTCTTTAGTGAAAGTCATTACATAGAAAGTTTGGCAAGATAACAACTTGTATAGTGGGACATTTCTTTGTGATACTCATGGTGTTTATACCTTCAGATATGGGATACAGCAGGGCAGGAACGGTTCCAAAGTCTCGGTGTTGCCTTTTACCGTGGAGCTGACTGTTGTGTTCTTGTATATGATGTGAATGTGATGAAATCGTTCGACAACCTTAACCACTGGAGAGAGGAGTTTCTCATTCAGGTACCTGTCAAACACATTCACATCTGTGTGTTTGCAGTACTAGATATGATAATATAACTTCTGTTGGTGTTTCCAGGCTAGCCCTTCTGACCCTGAGAACTTCCCATTTGTTGTGTTGGGAAACAAGATTGACATTGATGGTGGCAACAGTCGAGTGGTGAGATGTCTCTTCATTAATCCAACAGTCTATGGATGTAATTTGATATGACAGAAAAACGCAATTAGGTCTTAGGAAATGTGACTTGCAGATTATTTACATTTTTGCTGGGGTGACTCCAATGAACAAATTAATGCGATTTATTTTGTCATTTGTATTCACATCCTCGTGCATGTTCAATTTTTTTTTTTTTTGGGCAAGATAAAGTGTCACGTGTACCTTTCCCGCCTCTTTCGTGTGGTAGCTTTACTTGTTTTGAACTAGTGCTTACCATGAATCAATCTTTCCACCAACCAGGTATCTGAGAAGAAAGCGAAAGCATGGTGTGCCTCAAAGGGAAACATTTCTTACTTTGAAACTTCTGCAAAAGAAGGTTTTAATGTTGAAGCAGCTTTCCAGTGTATAGCCAAGAATGCCCTTAAGAATGAGCCTGAAGAAGAACTGTGAGTACATTGCTAAAATGTCCGCATGTCTCTTTCCGCATTTAGTTTCTTGTATATGTACCAATTTACTTCAGTGACACCGTAGACTATTAGAATCCAGGGAATGCTGCATGTCAAATCAGCTATCATGCTTTCTGGTCTCTCTTTTCATGAAGTTGATCTCATGAATCAGATTGCTGCTGAACAAGAAGTTTCTCACCATTCTTACTTTTAGAATCAGCTTGATTTTGATTTTTTTTGTTTTTTGTTTTTTGGTTTTGATTAGCCAGTGTCTTTTCGTTATGAATTTGATGGCGAACATATGAAATCATCTAGAGCATCAGAATATGTTTGCAAATTAATAATGCGTGATTAGATTACTGGAGACGCGGTGTGCTGTTCTATGGCGTAATTCCATACATCAATTGAAGTTCCATGATATACACAGCTACCTTCCCAAAATTATAATGCTTATTCCTGAATTCTCTTTTTGACGCAGCTACCTTCCCGATACTATTGATGTGGCTGGTGGACAGCAGCAGCGTTCTTCGGGTTGTGAATGTTGAAGAGTATTTGAGTTTTAAATTTGCTGATCCCTCGATGAAAGACTTGCAAAAGACGGCCATCATTGGACTTCTGCCGACTGTGAATCGCCAGTGCACGACCGGTTGTCGGGAGTGCCGTGTATATTTTTAGCAATGTTCATCAATTTAGCACAATATTTGCGGTTTCATCGTTCCAAAATCGTGCGTTGTGAAATTGGTTGTGTATAATCTCTGGAATCCGAAGGCTTATGGATCATGCAGTCTTTTCTAATTTGATTACTCAGATGTTCAACAGATGTACACTTGATTTTCTCTCACTGGCGATCATTGCTTTTCCAATCTACCCTTCTCCTCCGGCATAATGCCGACTTAAAACTCACACGAAGCTCCTTCGATTTTGTGATTTTGACCCTGCAAGACAGCGATGTCTGTTCTCGGAAAGATTAAGGTATTACATATGATTCACAGGCTGAAGATTAATCATCATGACTGATCTTCTGATCCTGAAATCTCCATCCTAGCTGATGCCAAAGGCTCAGGATCCTATATTCTGGTTGCTTTTTGTACAACTAAAACAAGAAAACAAGGTCACGACATTGATTACATCACTGTCCCGCCTATCGACTCCTGCAGTCGGCGTAGTGCGCACCTGTTCACGGGTCATGACATAGCTCACATCACCAAGACCTTGGGACAAGAGCCTCTCTGTAACGCTCTCAGGCATACCAACTATGGACAAGTCCAAATGACTCGAACGTTGACGTCGCCATTAACAATTAGCAGGGGGAGAAAGAAGAAATTAGCTGACGCCACGGATCCTTGGCAACGCAGAACCAACCTATCATATTAATGGTAGAGCAAAGCCTCCGATTGCATGCAATATTTCATTACTGCCTGAAAATTTGTGCCGCCAAAAGAGCATCAGCATCCTCGCACAGCACGGAAGAAAAAATCTATGTACTTCTCGAGAAACTAATTCCTACGATGAGAGAACTCTCCTCTGGGATGAATGATTGTTACACTGACGGATCTCGTTTATGCGTCTACAAAGTAAAATCCTATCAAAACTTTTATCCTTCTATCACGGATTTGTCATCCGACCAGAGCCAGATCCCTTTCTTCGTCGACGTCGCTTCTGGCGAATTCTCCAGAAACTAAAAAATAGGAGGATTCCTAGGAAACAGGAAATGAGCCAATTAAACATAGAACTGTATGATAATGTACTTTTTTCAGTACTTAGATGTACAAAGCTAATTGCACTCACCCGCAGCAGCAATCACCGCAGGAGCAAGCCAATGACTAGCAACTAGCACGGGCATATCAAGCTGCATTGGGAGAATAATGACATCACATGCATCAATAGATTATGGTTGAAGCAACTTTCCAAGTCGCCAACATGATGATGAAAGAAATATAAGGACAAGTTGAGTTTCTCACCTCATCTCTATAGAATAGGCCCAAGTACCCATTCCCACTGGAGTCGCCCTTTCCCTTATCTCTCGACTTGGGACGAGTCTTGGGGAAAACCTCAGCTGTGGAATTGAGACCCCTTCCCAAATCAATAACTGGATAACCCGGAAGTTTTCTATTTCTTCCTCTAACCTGTAAATTGTAGCCCTTTGTACCCCATACTTCGAATCTGGAGTCACTCCTGCAGATTAACTCCTTCTCCACAACAGAAGAATACGTCGAAAAATTAACATCAGTTCTGCGAGAAGGTAGTTGATTGTCATCTATGTACAAAGGATTATTCTGTTTCACCGATGGTGAGAAAAGCATAGGATCTCTGATGTTCCCACTGGTGAAATCCAGTATTTTCCTCAGAAGCCAGTAGCAATTGGTAACCATGTGACTACTATCCAAGCAGTTGGAGTCTCCATAAACTGCAACCCGACCTTCTCCAACCTCAACAAGGCCAAGAATTGGGGAGTCTGCCTGGTATATATCAACAGAAGTTCCATAAGATTAAACATATCATGTATGTCCCAAGGTTTAAACTCAGAAATGCAGTACAGTTTAACTTGAAGAAAATAATAACTCAACCTATTCTTATGGCTGGTCACTATTTAATATCATTCTGATTGTCATCACAGAAAGATGTTAAAGCTGATTATCATCGGGCACTTACTAAGTCAACTATATATGAAAGTTAAGGATTCCAGTAACGGTCTCAAAGTTTCAGAACACTTCCTCCTTCACATGGCAAGAAGAAAAGCACTCAGAGGAGCACCAAAACATTTTGCCATAGAATGTCATTTGATGAAAATATTGCAGTGATTAGATTACTATCTATGACAATGGAAGAGTAAACAAACATAGAGGACATCCGACGGTACCTTCCACTCAGTAAACTAAACCTTGGCATACATATCGCATACAGACTAAGAATAAAAGCTCGATCGTTACCTTGCTCATGCCAGCGGACAACAGTACATTTTGAGTAGCTCCACTCGGAACTATCTTGGAAAGGAAAGCTGTGAACATAGCCACCTCTGGGGAACTTAACTATATCAGTTCCAGATGCATAACGGCTCTGTTCGCCATCCATAGAAAAATCACCATTCAATATCTTATCTCCAAAAGCGATTCCAAATGGAGCTAAAAGATCATTCAGAGCTGGAACATTAGCACCTCCAGTTACTGGCGTCCACCAACTCCTCGTGTTATCATCAAAAAACCTCATCTTCACCATCGTGTCCACATTATACCAGTCTGCAAACACAGCCAACCCCAATCCAGAGTTAATTACATCACCCCTCAGCTTCTCAATTTCTTCTTCAAAGTATTCATCTTCAAGATCCACCATCAGAAGTGTTCCATACTGGTGAGCATCAAAGCAGGTAAGAGGTGAGCCAAGTGTTTCTACATAGTACCCAGAATCACGCAACATGTTGAACACCAGGTGGAAATTTGTATGAAGATGATCTCCATGCCAGTCGAGAATGTCGTTGCGAACATCCAAAGAGTCTCTAGGAATGTAACCTGGAGGATACTTTATACTATGGAACTGATCCCAGAGAATACGTTTTGACCTTGGTGGAGTTGGAACCACTTTCAGTCTTAATTGAAGAACACAGGTGCTACTTCGAGGACTCTTCTCACCTTGAGAAGGAGGACTGTACACCTTAATGGTTACATTCCCTCCTATCTCTCCAGAATACTGGGCTCCTTCTTCCTTGATCTGCATGTGCAAGGCCAGATACCCAGTCCAAGGCCATATGACTTCAGAATATGAAAAATGAATACTTAAAAGATTCCCTTCCTCATTTGAAGGATGCCAAGTTGGTGGTCCGTCAACATAGCCAATTACACCCATACCATTTAGAATGGTAGCATTGAAAATTACAGGCATTGCCCCCGCATAGAGAGGTTGACGACAAAAGGGCCAGGAATAAGGACAATCTGAAAAATCAAGAACGCTGGGGAAGATGCTTGCCCGAGGTTTGTAGCTCTTCAGTATTTCATATGATTCTAACCTGAGAAGCTCCAAATTAGAGCTAATAATGTAAAGAGCAACAAGGACTGCTAAAGGAATTCTTTAGCTAACACAAGAAATTCAATAGCCATACTGGGTATTTATAAAAACTTACAAAGCGACTCTTCCAGCACCCTGTTCGTACATGTTAGGACCAGAAAGCTTTGCAGCTCCTTCCACAAGTGCTTGTTTCATGCTCGCTGGATTTAAAATCTCCTTTCTTTTGCTTTCAGGAATAACGCTAACAAGCAAGCATACCACACCAGCAACTACAGGACTGGCCACACTAGTTCCGGATAAGCTTTTACAGCCAGTACTGATCTTGGACCCCATGATCTCCCTTCCGTAGGCAACGACATCAGGCTTTACTCGACCATAACTGCACAATCATGAAATCATTTAAAAATCGAGGGCAAGCCAAGGCCAAGGTATAAGAGAGATATAAACTCTTGAGAAAGTATGGACAGAACTTCACTTTCAACTGTTCAATTAATTGCAAAGGAGCACTAAATCAAGCAATACATTCATCAATTTTGCCTCCCATCAACTGCTGTTAGGCCCAGAAGTCCTAAAGAACAATGAGACCCCATAGGAATTTTGAACATCTATTTCTTTTTTTGTGAGAGCAGGACATGAAGTGGTGAAAATTTGGAAAGCGTTTTGAACTGAAAGACAACCGAATCTGCTTGTACTTGTACAAGTTTTGATAGAGTTTCTTCTCTTTCTTCTCTTTGGTATCAAATTCATAATTTCGCAACAGGGAGCTGATGAACAAGAGGACACAACTAAACACATTTTCATAACTTTCATTCAGGTATAGAACTTTTATTTTCACGTATCAAACACATTTCAAGAAAAAAGTATATGGGAGTGGGAATGGGAAACTATTTTTATTCTTGCTTTCTGCAGAGATTAAAAAAAAAAAAAATCAAAATCAACAAGTGCAAACTAAAAGAATCCTGCTCACCAACAAGATCATCACAATTGCCTTAGTAGTTAAGAACCCCCACTAATAGCATTTCTCATAATAATGCCATGCAACAGAAGAACAATTGATTTCAGTGAGCTCAAGAAGACAAGCTTATTTCCTTTTCATCATTCTTCAGTCGCCAAACAGTTCTTTAGGCAGAAGCATATTAGGAAGAGTTGGCTGACAGACTGGTGCTCAATTAACTAATGTCGTCACTGGCATATGACATGAACCATGTGCAGCCACAGTTTGACTACTACTCATGCAAACGAGGATTTGACTTGAGATGTGAAGTACAGATAAATATGACAAAAACTATGCTCACTAAAGAGCTAATGCTAAACTCAGCTCAAGAATAGAGAAACAAAACAGCTTTTGCAACCTATCCAAAGCAATTGCAATTCCCATGATTCTTTCCTTCATTAATCCCATCAAGTTGTCTGAGCAAAACCAAATAGAAAAACACAGTAGACCAATTCTTAAGTAATTTGAAGTAAGCAACATCAATTACCCGTGCGGAATCTCCCAAGTACTCATGCCACGTGAGGAAAATGAGGCTATATGGTCGCTGTAATCAATACCACCAACACCAATAACATCACTCTGATCAGCTGGGTTATTCAAAGTGCCATAAAGTGGTCCATCATTTCCTATTGCTGAAACCATTATTATGTTGTTTGCTGTTATTTCCCAAACCTGGAAAACAGATTTAAGTCAATCACCAATTCTACACCCCATATATACAAGGAAGTATGCTAAAATCTGACGATAAATTTAAACAGAGTACACTACTGAGAAACTCATGTTCATGACAGCGGAAATGTTTTCCAAGCAGAAATAGGATGAGTTTCACGTTCTTATGGTTTACAAAGGATTCTGAAAATTAAATCTAAACAATTAAGCAAGACTGATCAACCCTTGAAACATGAAAAAGTAAATGGGAGGGCAGTTTGGACATGCAAAGAATAAGTGGATAAACTTTTTTCAGCAGCAGTCCTAAAAAGTCGTAAATATTATTAACAAAAATATCAAGTTGATCCAGACAAAGGATATCGACCAGCCAGGCTACTCTAATTTCTAAAAACCAACATAAAAAGTGATCCCGGCAATCTGTCACAGTAATTAAATGTTTTCAACATATAATAAGAGCCTACCTTCTCCACAAATGGGAGATCCAGGTAATCAGGTCCACCTATGCTCAAATTTAGCACATCCATTTTTTTTGCGATAGCATAGTTAAATGCGTCCAGAAACCATGATGTGTATGATACCTGCAGTAGGCTGAATACACAATTATCATCATCTTGCAAATAACATATAAATGTACACTACATATGCTGCAATGTTCCTATGTGAGGGCAGATAGAACAAAGTGGTCCACAACTAGCCAAACAGGCATCGTATACTTTAACGTTTCCAAATGCTATGCTATTAAGTTGGCACTTTGCTGTACTCCACAATGCATTCATGGGTGCACCAACTCACTTAAATTTTTAGCCGTGGTATGATCCAAAAGAAGAATTACCTGTGCATCTGTGAACACACGAAAAGCATAAATTTCAGTATCAGGTGCAAATCCTAAGCACTCTGCATCTACACCGGCAACGACACCGGCAACAAATGTCCCATGTCCAAGATTATCATTCAAAGTATCCTCGTTGGTCCAATTTGTGCGTTCCTAATAGTCAGCCGAATTGGATGTTAGTGGCAATACCAGAGATGGAGCTGAAGAAATTGAGCATTTACACTCAGCACACTGCAAAGTTCCATTGGCTTCACCTCTGCAAACTAATGCTTAGCAACCAAGAACAAGTTCCATCAAAATGAGTACCTTTATATTGCGGAAATGTGGATGATCAGCCCGTATACCGGTGTCAAATATTGCCATTTTAACTTTTTTACCAGTATAACCTTTTTCCCAAAGCGTGCCAGCTCCAAACATGGATGTGACTTGAGATCTCTAAACAACAAGAAATTTAAAACAGAAAGAAAAAGAAAAACAGGTATAAGCCCACGTGAATAAGCAAAAGGGACATCTAGGAATAACTAGCATGCATATTCTGCTCCAAAAACATAACGGAAAAAAAAAAACCAGATATCCCAAAGTCAGAACATAGATTCATGGAAACCGGAAACAAAGTATAAGATAGCAACTGTAGTGGGATTAACAAAGATTCTGCCAATGATGGAGGTATAAAATTCCCCATTTTCAATCTGAAACACACAAGAAATCTTTGATACTATATGGTCAACCGCCAAAATCTGCAGGTCAACACCAAATAAGCAAAGGAAAAAGGATAGAGTATATTCATAATCTCAACAGCGTCAGTTATATTTGTCAGATCCAGTGAACAATTCGATCCGAACATGCAGACATCAGTCGTTAAAATGACAGCATTTAGTTAGCTAAACACATAATCGTTACACCACGCTTGCTCCGACATTCGCTTAATTAGATTTGAGCAAACCAGAAACCTCGAAAACGCAGTTTTAATGCATCTCACCGGCGTCAACAGATGCCGTCTCCAGCTTATCGAAGAGTTGCTAATCGCAGTGTAGTATTCCCCCTCGCCCTCGCTAAACGACATGGACGTGAAAATCTTGCCCGGCCGCTTCATCCCGTCGACGAACGCCCCGACCTCTCGCCGCTCTCGGAGCAACCCCTCCCGTAGCTCAAATATGGGCTCCCATCCTTCACTAGCCCTAGCCTCCCAATCTCCCCGATCAAGCCCTCCCTCTCCGCCCCTTCCTCGATCGATTCCAGCCCGAAGTCGGTCGGGTACTTGGACGCCGGATTCCGCCTGGGATCCATCGCCAGCCCGGGGACGTCACCCTCCCCTCGAGGTAGGATCGGTGATCCTCGGCGCGCTCGTAGCGGGTGAACCGGACGATGTAGTTGGCGCTCGTGCGGTTCGGGGCCGGGGCCGGCCCGGGCCCGGGCCTAGGGTTTCGGGAGGCCGGGGGGAGGGGACGTAAAGGAGGAGAGAGGCGGCGAGGAGGGCGGCGAGGAGGGCGAGCGGGAGAGAGACTCGACGGGCGGTCATGGCGGGCGGCGGCGGCGGCGGCGGTTGTCAGGGGGACGGTGGGGTCGCGGGAGACTGATCGGCCCGGCGGGGAGCTCGCGACATCGGGAGGAGGCTCCTCGAGCTCCGGCGATCGGCGGCGATGGGCGGCGGCGGCGGCGGAGGAGGCGGTTGCGCTCTCGCGTTGGGGTTAGCGCCCGAAACGGCCGCCGGTCGTACTTTCGTTTCGTCCTTTTTCGATCCGATAGTGAACGCTCTGCAAGAGATCCGGTTTGCCCACGAACGGCTTAATGATATACAGGCGGGAGCCTGTTTTTGCAACTTTTTCGTGAATTCGCGAGAAGGGTGGACGAAAAGTAAATAAATATTTAACGCGAAGATTTTTATAAATACTATATTTCGAATTATAATATAATCCATCGAGTGTTAAAAAAAAATAGCACGAATAGACGTACGGAAAGTTTAAATTCACAATTTTACTGTATAGGTGTACGGTAAAAGGACTAGGAGAGAAGAGTTTGAATATTATTATCTTCTACAAGAAATTCGATTCTCATTTTTATTTTAGAAAATTGTCGTGCTTTTGAAATTGTCATTCTTCGTTGGACCTTTCCAATGACTAGAATCCAAACTTGACATTGTGTATTTTTATCCATTATTTAAATGTAATTTCTTTATAATATCTAAATATTATGTTGAATATTAAAAAAATCCTAAATAAATATCCGAAATATCATCATTTTCTAAAAAAAAGATTCGAAGCCAATTGTATTACAAAAAAGACCTTACAATGATTTATTTAATTACAAATAAGGGCTTAGCTCACCGACGGGCCAGTGAGTACTTGGATCTTGCATGCTGATTTTGGCGACACAGTCAGGGACTTTTTTCGATAAAAGCATTTTTTCATTTTATTATTCATCACCTTATTTGTTCTTTTCTTCCGCACCATGCCAAGCGCGCTCAAGCCGCAAGTGCATATGCGCAGTTGTAGCTCTTCAAGCTCGCCTCTAGATTCGAGGACGGCTGCTTACCCATGGTCGGAAGCCTTGATGGGCCGCAAGCCCTGACGACGAGGTCAACTTCATGCCTCCAAATCTTAGAGCCGAGATATGGCGATGGCACCTCGTCAAATCCGGCGGCGGCGCCAACGGTGGAGAATGACCTGGACAGCAGATGGTGACGATGGTGCGGCGAGATGACTAGCGAGGCTAAGTAGATGGCTCTAGCAAGATGAGCACGGGACATGAACTAACACAACTTGGTCAGAATTTCTTATAGTGACTTGGACCGGTAAAACGTGATGCGAGTGAGGAATTGGTCGCGGTGGTTGTCCGTCGGACATATTTGAATCAATTCGAATCATGTGGATTTAGGAAAAAATATTATATTCGTTTTAATCTCTGCTGATTCCTCCGGGCCGCGTTCATTATAGAGCATCAAAACGAGCTTTTTATGTCAATTACCTACAAAATAATTAAAAACATAAAAAGGAGGGAAAAAATGGAGGAGAAAAAGCATCTATTGCCGGGACGCCTACCGCACT